>SJYX01012990.1:0-20540 GCA_006410675.1 Oreotragus oreotragus | reverse complement strand
GGCAGCCACTGTTGTTGATAACTCTGTTAGTTTGACTGTTTTAGATACCTCATATCAGCGGAGTCATAGTATTGTCCTTCTGTGACTGGCCTTTTTTACTTCCATAATTTTCTCAAGGGTCATCCATGTTGTCACATACGACAGAATTTCCTTCTTTTATGACTGAACTAGGTGTATGTACTATTATACAAAGAAATAATAAACAAGCAAAACTACAAAGGCAACATAGAGAGTGTACCTAGGCCCACGTCTGGAAATCTAGTCTAAAAACTGACTTAAAACTCAACATTAAAAAAAAACAAAGATCACGGCATCTAATCCCATCACTTCCTGGAAAACAGAAGAAGAAAACGTGGAAGCTGTGGCAGATTTTACTTTCTTGGGCTCCAGAATCACTGCGGATGGTGACTGCAGCCATGAAGTTAAAAAATGCTTGCTCCCTGGAAGTAAGGCTGTGACAAACCTACACAGCATATTAAAAAGCAGAGACATCACTTTGCCAACAAAGGTCCATATAGTCAAAGCTATGGTATTTCCAGTAATTATGCGAGAATTGGACCATAAAGAAGGCCCAGTGCTCGAGGCGGTCCTAAGATGGCGGAAGAATAGGACGGGGACACCACTTTCTCCCTCACAAATTCATCAAAAGAACATCTCAACGCTGAGCAAACTCCACAAAACAGCTTCTGAATGCTGGCAGAGGACATCAGGCATCCAGAAAAACAGAGCATTGACTTCAAAAACAGGTAGGGGAAAAAAAATATAAAAGACGAAAGAAAAGAGACAAAGGAGGTGGGGAGGGAGCTCCGTCCTGGGAAGGGAAGTGGGTCCCAGGAAGGGAAGCTTAAGAAGAGAGGTTTCCAAACGCTAGGAAACAGTTTCCCTGCCGAGTCTGTGGCAAGCCTTGGAAACACAGAGGGCAACATAACAGGAAGGAAAAATAAATAGATAATTAAAACCAACAGATTACAAGCCCAACAGTAACTCACCCAGCAGAAAAGCAGCGCAAACGCCTGTGTCTGCCATTACCAAGTGGGGGCAGGGCAGGGAGGCGTGGGTGGCGCGGCTACAGTGCTTTTCAAAACTGGGCAGGAATGTCCCGCCGCGCATAACCAGAATGAACTAACTGGGGCTAGCAAACCAGACTGTGGGATAGCTCCCACGCGAAACGCTCAAACATAAGACATCGCCAGGACCGCGCACAGAACAAAGGGCGGAAAAGAACTAGCCGGCTGCAGACCATCCCCCACCGGCGACAGGCAGCCAGAGCCGGAAGGGCTGGAAGGGGGCAATCGCAGCCCCAGAGAGACTTTACCTACCAAATTGCAAGCAGGCTTCTTTGCTAAGACCTCTAGGGGTTTGGGACAATCCGCCTCACAAGAGGTGCCAGCGGTACACCCAGAAAATTGAGCAGCAGATACAGGAAAGGCGACAAGACGCAGCCACTGCGCTCGCCGAACGCCTGAGCTACTCGGACCTGGGAAGGGCACAAAACGCAGTCCCAACTGAACCTGCGCCACTGAAGGCTACCTGAGCGCCGAACCTGAGTGGCTTAGATCCGGGAAGGGCATGCAGCCTAGGGCCGGCCTCAGACGGTTCCTGGCGGAGCAACGTAGAGCTTGAGTGGTTTGTGTGCCATGAGCAGGGTCAGGTCCAGCGGGGCTGAGACACTGTGTGCACACGACAGTGTTATTTGTTTGCAGCATCCATCCCTCCCCGCAGCTCAACTGAACAGGTGAGCCTGAGAAAACAAACAAACAAACAAAAAAAGGTGTCCACCACCACCCGCTCTGTGACAGGACAGAAATCAGACACTGAAGAGACCAGCAAACAGAAGTTAAAAAAAAAAAAAGAGGAAGCGCCTTGGAACTGACCCCACATAGCCCACAACATGGGAGAAAGGGTCAGACATATTTTTTCTATTTCTACAATCATTCTGTTGTTTTTTTTTCCCTTTTTTTGTTTTATTTTTTTGGTTTTTTTGTTTTGTTGTTGTTGTTTTTTGTTGTTGTGTGGTTGCATTTTCTTCTTTTCTTTTTCGTCTTTTTTTTCTAACTTTTTAAAATTGTTAAGTCCTCTATTTCTCCTTTAATTTTTATTTCTATAAACCCTATTTTTTAAAGCAAACACCATATATAGTTTTAGTGAGGTTGTTGTTACTGTTGTTTTAATATTTATTGTGGCTTTTTTTTCCCCTTTCTTCTTCTTTTCTTTAATATTGTATTTTTGAAAATCTAACCTCTACTCTAGATTTTTATTTTTTTATTACTTAAAAAAAATTGACAGGACAGAAATCAGACACTGAAGAGACCAGCAAACAGAAGTTAAAAAAAAAAAAGGAAGTGCCTTCGAACTGACCCCACACAGCCCACAACATCAGAGAAAGGGTCAGACATATTTTTACTATTTTAAAATCATTTTTTTTCCTTTTCCTTTTTTTTGTTGTTTTCTTTGTTTGTTTTTTTTTGTTTTTTTTTTTGTTGTGTTGTTGTTTTTTGTTGATGTTGTTGTGTGGTTGAATTTTCTTTTCTTTTTTGTCTTCTTTTTTTTTTAACTTTTTAAAATTGTTAAAATTGTTAAAATTTCTCCTTTAACTTTTATTTCTAGAAACCCTATTTTTTTTAAAGCAAACGCCATATGTAGTCTTAGTGAGGTTGTTGTTGTTGTTCTTTTAATAATTATTGTGGCTTTTTTTCTCCCTTTCTTCTTCTTTTCTTTAATATTGTATTTTTGAAAACCCAACCTCTACTCTAGATTTTTATTTTTTTATTACTTAAAAAAAAATTTTTTTTTACTCTATATTTTTAATCTTTGCTTTTTGTTGTCAATTTTGTACTTTGAAAAACCCAAATTTCACTACCCAATTTTACCTCAGAGTGAGGTTACTGGCTTGACCACTCTCTCCTCCTTTGGACTCTGCTTTTTCTCCACCAGGAGGCCTCTGTCTCTTCTCTCCCCCTTCTCTTCTCTACCCAACTCTGTGAATCTCTGTGTGTTCTAGATGGGGGAGAACACTTAAGGAACTGGTTACTGGCTGGATCTGTCTCTCTCCTTTTCATTTCCCTCTTTTATCCTCCTAGCCACCTCTGTCTACTTCCTCCCTCTTCTCTACCCTGTATAACCCTGTGAATACCTCTGAGCAGTCCAGACTGTGGAGCGCACATAAGGAAGTGATTACTGGCTAGCTTGCTCTCTCCTCTTTTAATCCCACCTCATCTCATTCCAGTCACCTCTAACTAACCCCTCCCTCTTCTCTTCTCCATGTAACTCAGAGAACCTCTCTGGGTGTCCCTCAATGTGGAGAAACTTTTCATCTTTAACCTAGATGTTTTATCATCGGTGCTGTATAGATGGAGAACTCTTGAGGCTACTGTAAAAATAAAACTGAAAACCAGAAGCAGGAGGCTTAAGTCCAAACCCTGAGAATATCAGAGAACTCCTGAATCCACGGAACATTAATAAATAGGAGCTAATCAAACACCTCCATATATATACTGAAACCAAGCACCACCCAAGGGCCAACAAGTTCCAGAGGAAGACATACCACGCAAATTCTCCAGCAACAGAAGAACACATCCCTGAGCTTCAATATACAGGAAGCTCAAAGTTACTCCAAAACCACTGACGTCTCATAACCTATTACTGGTCACTCCATTGCACTCCAGAGAGAAGAAATCCAGCTCCACCCACCAGAACTCCAGCACAAGCCTCCCTCACCAAGAAACCTTGACAAGCCACAGATACAACCCTACCCACAGTGAGGAAACTCCATAATAAAGAGAACTCCACAAATTCCCAAAATATAGAAAGGCCACCCCAAACACAGCAATATAACCAAGATGAAGAGACAGAGGAATACTCAGCAGGTAAAGGAACAGGAGAAATGTCCACCAAACCAAACAAAAGAGGAAGAGATAGGGAATCTACCTGAGAAAGAATTCCGAATATTGATAGTGAAAATGATCCAAAATCTTGAAATAAAAATGGAATCACAGATAAATAGCCTGGAGACAAGGATTGAGAAGATGCAAGAAAGGTTTAACAAGGACTTAGAAGAAATAAAAAAGAGTCATTGTACAATAAATAATGCAATAAATGAGATCAGGAACACTCTGGAGGCAACAAATAGTAGAATAACGGAGGCAGAAGATAGGATTAGTGAAATAGAAGATAGAATGGTAGAAATAAATGAATCAGAGAGGAATAGAGAAAAACGAATTAAAAGAAATGAGGACAATCTCAGAGACCTCCAGGACAATATGAAACGCTCCAACATTCGAATTATAGGAGTCCCAGAAGAAGAAGACAAAAAGAAAGACCATGAGAAAATCCTTGAGGAGATAATAGTTGAAAACTTCCCTAAAATGGGGAAGGAAATAGCCAACCAAGTCCAAGAAACCCAGAGAGTTCCAAATAGGATAAACCCAAGGCGAAACACGCCAAGACACATATTAATCAAATTAACAAAGATCAAACACAAAGAACAACTATTAAAAGCAGCAAGGGGAAAACAACAAATAACACACAAGGGGATTCCCATAAGGATAACAGCTGATCTTTCAATAGAAACTCTTCAGGCCAGGAGGGAATGGCAAGACATACTTAAAGTGTTGAACGAAAAAAACCTACAGCCCAGATTACTGTACCCAGCAAGGATCTCTTTCAAATACGAAGGAGAAATCAGAAGCTTTACAGACAAGCAAAAGCTGAGAGAATTCAGCACCACCAAACCAGCTCTCCAACAAATGCTAAAGGATATTCTCTAGACAGGAAACAAAAAGGGTGTATAAACCCGAACCCAAAACAATAAAGTAAATGGCAACGGGATCATACTTCTCAATAATTACCTTAAACGTAAATGGGTTGAATGCCCCAACCAAAAGACAAAGACTGGCTGAATGGATACAAAAACAAGACCCTTGTATATGCTGTCTACAAGAAACCCACCTCAAAACAAGGGACATAAACAGACTGAAAGTGAAAGGCTGGAAAAAGATATATCATGCAAATAGAGACCAAAAGAAAGCAGGAGTGGCAATACTCATAGCTGATAAAATAGACTTTAAAGCAAAGGCTGTGAAAAGAGACAAAGAAGGCCACTACATAATGATCAAAGGATCAATCCAAGAAGAAGATATAACAATTATAAATATATATGCACCCAACATAGGAGCACCGCAATATGTAAGACAAATGCTAACAAGTATGAAAGGGGAAATTGACAATAACACAATAATAGTGGGAGACTTTAATACCCCACTCACACCTATGGACAGATCAACTAACCAGAAAATTAACAAAGAAACGCAAACTTTAAATGATACAATAGACCAGTTAGACCTAATTGATATCTATAGGACATTTCACCCCAAAACAATGAATTTCACCTTTTTCTCAAGTGCTCACGGAACCTTCTCCAGGATAGATCACATCCTGGGACATAAATCTAACCTTGATAAATTCAAAAAAATCGAAATCATTCCAAGCATCTTTTCTGACCATAATGCATTAAGATTAGATCTCAATTACAGGAGAAAAACTATTAAAAATTCCAACATTTGGAGGCTGAACAATACGCTTCTGAATAACCAACAAATCACAGAAGAAATCAAAAAAGAAATCAAAATGTGCATAGAAATGAATGAAAATGAAAACACAACAACCCAAAACCTGTGGGACACTATAAAAGCAGTGCTAAGAGGAAAGTTCATAGCAATACAGGCATACCTCAGGAAACAAGAAAAAAGTCAAATAAATAACCTAACTCTACACCTAAAGCAACTAGAAAAGGAAGAAATGGAGAACCCCAGAGTTAGTAGAAGGAAAGAAATCTTAAAAATTAGGGCAGAAATAAATGCAAAAGAAACAAAAGAGACCATAGCAAAAATCAACAAAGCCAAAAGCTGGTTTTTTGAAAAGATAAATAAAATTGACAAACCATTAGCCAGACTCATCAAGAAACAAAGGGAGAAAAATCAAATCAATAAAATCAGAAATGAAAATGGAGAGATCACAACAGACAACACAGAAATACAAAGAATCATAAGAGACTACTATCAGCAATTATATGCCAATAAATTGGACAACGTGGAAGAAATGGACAAATTCTTAGAAAAATACAACTTTCCAAAACTGAACCAGGAAGAAATAGAAAATCTTAACAGACCCATCACAAGCACGGAAATTGAAACTGTAATCAGAAATCTTCCAGCAAACAAAAGCCCAGGTCCAGACGGCTTCACAGCTGAATTCTACCAAAAATTTCGAGAAGAGCTAACACCTATCCTACTCAAACTCTTCCAGAAAATTGCAGAGGAAGGTAAACTTCCAAACTCATTCTATGAGGCCACCATCACCCTAATACCAAAACCTGACAAAGATGCCACAAAAAAAGAAAACTACAGGCCAATATCACTGATGAACATAGATGCAAAAATCCTCAACAAAATTCTAGCAATCAGAATCCAACAACACATTAAAAAGATCATACACCATGACCAAGTAGGCTTTATCCCAGGAATGCAAGGATTCTTCAATATTCGCAAATCAATCAATGTAATTCACCACATTAACAAATTGAAAAATAAATGCCATATGATTATCTCAATAGATGCAGAGAAGGCCTTTGATAAAATTCAACATCCATTTATGATAAAAACTCTCCAGAAAGCAGGAATAGAAGGAACATACCTCAACATAATAAAAGCTATATATGACAAACCCACAGCAAACATTATCCTCAATGGTGAAAAATTGAAAGCATTTCCCCTAAAGTCAGGAACAAGACAAGGATGTCCACTTTCACCGCTACTATTCAACATAGTTCTGGAAGTTTTGGCCACAGCAATCAGAGCAGAAAAAGAAATAAAAGGAATCCAAATTGGAAAAGAAGAAGTAAAACTCTCACTGTTTGCAGATGACATGATCCTCTACATAGAAAACCCTAAAGACTCCACCAGAAAATTACTAGAGCTAATCAATGAATATAGTAAAGTTGCAGGATATAAAATCAACACACAGAAATCCCTTGCATTCCTATACACTAATAATGAGAAAGTAGAAAACGAAATTAAGGAAACAATTCCATTCACCATTGCAACGAAAAGAATAAAATACTTAGGAATATATCTACCTAAAGAAACTAAAGACTTATATATAGAAAACTATAAAACACTGATGAAAGAAATCAAAGAGGACACTAATAGATGGAGAAATATACCATGTTCATGGATTGGAAGAATCAATATAGTGAAAATGAATATATTACCCAAAGCAATCTACAGATTCAATGCAATCCCTATCAAGCTACCAGCGGTATTTTTCACAGAACTAGAACAAATAATTTCAAGATTTGTATGGAAATACAAAAAACCTCGAATAGCCAAAGCAATTTTGAGAAAGAAGAATGGAACTGGAGGAATCAACTTACCTGACTTCAGGCTCTACTACAAAGCCACAGTCATCAAGACAGTGTGGTACTGGCACAAAGACAGAAATATAGATCAATGGAACAAAATAGAAAGCCCAGAGATAAATCCACACACATATGGACACCTTATCTTTGACAAAGGAGGCAAGAATATACAATGGAGTAAAGACAATCTCTTTAACAAGTGGTGCTGGGAAAACTGGTCAACCACTTGTAAAAGAATGAAACTAGATCACTTTCTAACACCACACACAAAAATAAACTCAAAATGGATTAAAGATCTAAATGTAAGACCAGAAACTATAAAACTCCTAGAGGAGAACATAGGCAAAACACTCTCCGACATAAATCACAGCAGGATCCTCAATGATCCGCCTCCCAGAATACTGGAAATAAAAGCAAATATAAACAAATGGGATCTAATTAAAATTAAAAGCTTCTGCACAACAAAGGAAACTATAAGCAAGGTGAAAAGACAACCCTCTGAATGGGAGAAAATAATAGCAAATGAAGCAACTGACAAACAACTAATCTCAAAAATATACAAGCAACTTATACAGCTCAATTCCAGAAAAATAAACGACCCAATCAAAAAATGGGCCAAAGAACTAAATAGACATTTCTCCAAAGAAGACATACGGATGGCTAACAAACACATGAAAAGATGCTCAACGTCACTCATTATCAGAGAAATGCAAATCAAGACCACAATGAGATACCACTTCACACCAGTCAGAATGGCTGCGATCCAAAAGTCTGCAAGCAATAAATGCTGGAGAGGGTGTGGAGAAAAGGGAACCCTTTTACACTGTTGGTGGGAATGCAAACTAGTACAGCCACTATGGAGAACAGTGTGGAGATTCCTTAAGAAATTGCAAATAGAACTGCCTTATGACCCAGCAATCCCACTGCTGGGCATACACACCGAGGAAACCAGAATAGAAAGAGACACATGTACCCCAATGTTCATTGCAGCACTGTTTATAATAGCCAGGACATGGAAACAACCTAGATGTCCATCAGCAGATGAATGGATAAGAAAGCTGTGGTACATATACACAATGGAGTATTACTCAGCCATTAAAAAGAATACATTTGAATCAGTTCTAATAAGATGGATGAAACTGGAACCGATTATACAGAGTGAAGTAAGCCAGAAAGAAAAACACCAATACAGTATACTAACACATATATATGGAATTTAGAAAGATGGTAATGAGGACCCTGTATGCAAGACAGCAAAAGAGACACAGATGTGTAGAGCGGACTTTTGGACTCTGAGGGAGAGGGAGAAGGTGGTATGATTTGGGAGAATAGCATTGAAATATGTATACTATCTTGTAAGAAACGAAAAAAAAATAAAAGTACACAGACAGCTAAGAAAAAATTGGAAAACAAAAACAAAGAAAAAAAATTCATTTTACCCGTCATCTAAATATTTACAAATTCAATTACATATTACCAAATTTAATTGGTAGTTAAACAGTATGCACTGGAAAAAGAAAGTTACCAATGTGATAGTAGGCAGCTGTGATACCATTTAATTAAATGAAGTATACACCAAACAATGTTACATATGCACACACACATAATTTAAAAATGGACTCCAAACTCAAGTTAAACTTGTTCCTGGGGATGCTATATGGAGGCAGTTAAAGTGGACTTCTGCTATATTAAGTAATAATTATTAATTCTGAGTGGTGAGTATATGGGTATAGATTATGCTATTCTTTGTACTTTTCTATAAATTTTAATGTCCTCTAGATAAGGAAAAACACCCAGTTAAATCAAACTTGTGAAAAAACAAACTTGATTCTTAATAAATGTTTAAGTAACAAAAAATAAATAAATAAATAAAATAAAAGGAAGGAAAGCATCACACAAAATTATTTAATACAGAATGGATATTAACAATGCTTAATTAAGAAGTCCTTGAGGATGTATCCGATTCTACTATTGAGTAGCTTATTTATTCTTGGGACATGTCCTAAACCTTAGAAGCTATTTTCT
Source organism: Oreotragus oreotragus (assembly GCA_006410675.1). Taxonomy (NCBI): domain Eukaryota; kingdom Metazoa; phylum Chordata; class Mammalia; order Artiodactyla; family Bovidae; genus Oreotragus; species Oreotragus oreotragus. The sequence continues at coordinate 11,101 of SJYX01012990.1, read as the reverse complement.
CATTTATAAAAAGATAGTACTCATCATAAAGCTTCATGAAATAACACATATCAATCACAGACATTCAGGAGATGTATACCCTCTTGTGCCTACCTCCCCTTCCAGGGTCCTGAAAATTGCACTGTATTCACTCTACAATCAAGCCACTCTCATTCATTTATTCAGTATATACCACTGGGAATTAGAGTGATGCCTTAGCATGGATAATAAATCTCAGTGCACGTGTTGGTAAAATGAAGTAGGACTAATGAGGACATGAGATTCAGACTAGGGAAACAAGAATATTTAAAGATCAGCTACCTGTGTACCTGTAACTTATATAGCTTCTTCTTCTTGTTCAGTCACTAACTCGTGTCCAAATACTTTGAACCCCTTAGACTGTAACCTGCAGGCTCCTCTGTCATGAGATTTCCCAGGCAAGAATACTGGAGTGGGTTGCCATTTCATCCTCCAGGAGATCTTCCTGACCCAAGGATCAAACCCATGTCTCTGTGTCTCCTGCACTGCTGGCGGACTCTTTACAGCTGAGCCAATGGGGAAGCCCAGCTTATACAGTACTATCCAGCAATTACATCTAAACAAAACTGGGGGAAAATGACACATGCCCAGCCCTTACATAACTTAACAAGAGAAATACAAAGGAGGGTACAAGGACAGTGGCTAAGATTGTGAAATGCCTTATAGTAAAGATATAAAAAGGTAAGTAAAGACTTACTCTCTGCCCCACATTCAGGGTCAAAAGACATAGATTTATATCTGTCATTCAAGTGAAAAAGTGCCACTACAGAGATACTGAAAATCAGTACCAAGGAAGTATGGAGAAAGGAAAAAAGAAATAATTGCTTAAAAGATGCAGGCAAGACTTCACAGAGGGAAATAAAATTTGAACAGGCAGAGAGGGAAAAGGACATTTTTGTCAGAGGAAAAAAAAAGGATTTGATCTATGGAATTCTTCAAAGCATTCTGGGAAATCCCAAATCTTTTTGAACATTTCTAAATACTATCTATACTAAAAATTCTTAAAGAAAAAATTTGTACAAAAATGTTCTAAAAGACATACCACTGGCTCTAATAAAAGCACCAACGTCTTTGTTTTTGTCAAAGTTGTTTCAGAAAAATATAATTATATGAAATCTTAATATACAATATAAGTCTCATTTTGTTGCAAGTCAGTTGCAAAGTACATATTGTATCTTTGGTCAGTTCTGATGGAACAGTAAAAACACCATTTCATTTCTTTTCCTCTCTCTTCAGAATAATAGCCAATTCTATTTTATAATATTTTATATTTAAGGCATTCAGAAGTCAAAATGTGTGGCATTTTCTACCTTGCCAATTTCATGTTAAGTCAATGGCATTTTACCAGGCTAAGAAACCCAAAATTAGACAAAGGCAATCCACTGGGATCAGAAATGTGCCAAATCTCATAATTCAAAAAGAAACTATTAAGGATGGTTTTGGACTTTTTGGCACTATGAGTTTAAACCATTCCATAATAGGGTTTATATTTCATCTAATCAGCAAGTCGGAAACTATAAAAGTTCTGTTGGGGGCAGGGATTAGAATTTGAATTGTAGTACATGTCTTTTCTTCCCTTCCTTCCATATGCTTCAGTAAATTAGAACTGCTAAATTTTGTTTTTAAAAATATCTTCTTAAAAATAAAGCAGCTTGTAAAATCATAGTTTTAGTACAGGAAACTTAAAATATTCATGCTTGAAAACAAAAAGGAAAAATAAAGGATACGTGGTTTCTATATACAAAGTTATGTCACAGTCTAGGTATATTCAGAATTAGGTACAGATAAATTTTCAATGTTTTTCTTTTCCAAGTGATTTTATTGGAGGAAAGATAAATCAGGCATTTAAAAATTTTATTTTTGAAGGTGGCCATTTATCAATCTAATTTAAAGTGTCTCTATTTTAATTCCATAAGAACATCTAAAGGCAGTAGTTGCAGCAAGAGGTATATATGAATTCTCTTCTTATTTGGAGCTGTGTGAATTACCATCCTATCAGAATAGGAAATACAAAAGGTTTTCATAAGGTAAAACACATTTTTTCTAACTGATAAGACTAGACATAGTATGATCTTGTAAATGGGCCAAAGAGCAACTCATACTCTCCAATTCTGAGTCATGTTCTTTCCCTTTCTCTGTTCCTTATTTTTTGGGGTCCCACATTAATTTCTTTCATAATTCTTTCTTTCACATATTTTATTTCATTTTTTGTTTGTATATGAAAACATTTCCACATCTTTATTCTTACCCTTCAAATGAAAATTGTTTTGCCATCACTTTTTAATTTCTAAAAGCTCTTATTTTTTTCATATTTATTTTTTTAAGTCATCCTGCACTCCACAAAATGCTATATTACCATCTCGAACAATTTTTTTTCTTCTGTTCCCTCATTTCCTTTTGCTAATCCATTTGTTTCAGCTCCAATCTTTTACATTTGAGGGTTTCCTAAATGACAGATGATCTCTGATTGCCAATTGTTATTTTACAAGTAGAGTTAATAAAAGCTGAATGAATTCCTTAGGCATAAACGTGCTTTCTAGACTGGAAAGAGTCACTTTTGTATGTCTGGTTAGGGAGCAGGTCACTTTCAGAGATCTCCAAATGTAGGTACATGGAAATGTTTTCCCCAGAGTGATTCAGTTTCTCCAGATAAAAATGCTACCATTTCTTGGGAGGTGAGGTTTGTGTATATGTGTTGCCGGTTGCAGGGTACCAGCTCTTGTTTAGTTGTGCTCTGCATGTAATAGGGGAGGGGTACTGACAGTCTGAATTCTCCACTGGAAAACATTTGATCAGTCCTCGTTTCATTCCCCTCTGCATTCCATCCTCGACTGGGCAAGCTGTTCCAGAGTTAGGGAGCTGTTTCATTCAACTGCTTCACCACTAAGAACATACCTTCCCTTGACCTGCAGTGAGTGCTTGGTTACTAGGGCTGTACACATGGGGAGAGACAACTGATTACCCTATTTTATTCTCCTTAATGCACTCCCTGGTAGCTCAGAGGTTAAAGCGGCTGCCTGCAATGTGAGAGATCCAGGTTCGATCCCTGGGTTGGGAAGATCCCCTGGAGAAGGAAATGGTAACCCACTCCAGTATTCTTGCCGGGAGAATCCCATGGACAGAGGAGCCTGGTGGGCTACAGTCCACGGGGTCACAAAGAGTCGGACACGACTGAGTGACTTCACTTTCACTTCAATGCACTCTCTTCTATATCAGCTACCATCAAGTCTTGAGTCTCTAGATTTCTTATTTTTATCCCATTTCCAAACCTCCTTTAGACAGTGGTTTATTCTGTTTTGATGAATCAGTTGTAACACCTTTATTTGATACCTGAGTTCTAAAAATCAACTGAAATTTCACCCCCCCTCCCATTCTGATTGTTCCTATGAGGTTAGTCCCTCTCAACATTTTATTCAGTAAAAATTTATTCTGGTTTACTCACACAATCACCATTTCTGTGCTCACCGTTCTTTTTAAAATCCAATCTGTAAATCTCCTTCTAGATTTAAATATGTCTTTTCAAAAGACACGTTTAGTATCATCTTCAGCTAGAGTTTTCAGTGAACTGACTTAAATTTCCTGGCCTAGGAATTCCTGGCTCATTCAAGTAAAGTAAATTTACAACCCAAACCCCAGTGAGGGAAGGACAGAGGTGACAAATTCTCTGTAAAGATTTCAGATTCCACTCTGAGAAAGGCAAACTTTCATGCTGCCCTCTTTTATCAGTATGTGAACTTTTTCTACATTGTTCTTTAACAGAGGATATGAACTTTCCTACTTTATTTAGACACCTAATTCCTGGCCTTCTGTTGGTCCAAGACTTCATCTCTTATTCCATCAAGAAGGAAAGAAAGACAATAAGCTCCTTCCCATGGGTTGTTAAGACTAGTAAACTATCCCAAATCAACTTTAAGATCAGCCTACTGTTTACTGTTCTGGTGTTTAGTTACTGCTTGATTTCCATCCTGGGGAAATTATCTTCCTGTGCTTTGAGCTCAGCCATACATTAAGAGCATATCTGTTGCATTCTATTAAGCATACCTAGATGTGCTGTAGGGAGACATTTTCTGGTTACTTAGTCTGCCTATATAGTCTCTTTAATAGCATTTTAGTGGTATCTTAGAATGGAAAGGTAATACTTGTAATTGTTTAGCTTATCATCGTCTATGGGAAATAACATTATTTTTAAACAATCATAAGATACCTTTCTATGAATTTACTTAGGAATTACTTTCCTGACCATTGTTTCTATGTTTTGCTAATATTTACTTATTTTTAGTAACACTGGAGAGAAATTAAGGGATATGACTAAAATAACATAGACAATAGATTTAGATTCAGACTGAAGGCTAGTTGTACCATTTATTAGTTGGTGAGCTCAGAAAAGTTATTTGAATATTTTGAATAATCTCCTCTTGTAGAAAACAAAAATAAATATTATTACTTGAAGCACATAAAATTACAATTTTTCTAAGTCACAGTGGTTGACTATAAACAAGTCCTTATGCTTCCAATATCACTTTCATAGAAAAATGACCAAGACTCATCATATAGTGGGTAGCCAAATGATGGGTGCACTTCTCTTACAGAATGACTTCCAGTTAAAAGGATTCTAGGTGACACTGATGGACACACATGCAATATCTTATATAATACTTGCTTTTTGGAAAGAATCAGGTGTTATAGCCGATCTGGGGTTAACATTGGCTTACAGAACATAATCTTTATACAAATATTGCTATTTGACAATTTCATTATATAATCACACATTTTGGGTTCTCCATTTATACACTTCAACTAAGTTACACCAAGGATACACATTATACTTTATCTAAGGCAAACCCCACAGCCAAAGGAACTCATTTTTCTATATTTTTTTGTATATTGTTCTAATTTAGTATGACCATCATTATATCCTAACAGTCTGGATTAGCTGGCCAGGAACAGGTGCCTCAGACCCTACCTACCTCAATCTGAACAGGGGAACCAATTTTTGAAGGGTCAAAGAGACAGTTACTCACTGTTAGAGCAAGCAGTTTCCCATAGGTAAGATGAGCAGGGATGTGGTCAGTCTTGGATCTCAGTGATTCCATATACCAATGCTCTGCCTCAGGGAGCATGCTTAATCGCATGTACGCTTCACCTGACAAGAGAATCAAAAGAAAATCAATCTGACAGTACAGTTGTCCAAGAACATCTGCAACAGCATATCACATGTTTATATTCCACATGTATTTATATCACGTTTATACATTTTCAGATTCTGTGAGAAGTACTCTCATCCATTATCTTATTTGATTCCCCTGAAGTCATTATCATGCTGATTTCACAGATGAGAAAACTTGTGTTTGGCAAAATTAAGTGAAATGCCTAATTCAAAAATGTAATATGCAGTAAAGCTTTGATTTTTTTTTTAATCTAGAAATGTCTAATTCTCAATCATATGTGCTTTGTCACCATTTCATTTTTTAGGTTGGGTCTTTCTTATCTATAATCATTTGTTCTTTCCTTTACAAACTCAAGTATTTATAGAATAAACTACTAAATGGAGAGTATTATGCAGGACCTAAACAATAAAAGTTCAAGGTCCTACCCACTAAAGTTGAAACTCTGTTGAGAAACTAATATTAAATGAAGAAGTTAAAGGGAATTCTTTGGTGATCATGTGGTTAGGGATTCATTCTTCCACCACAGCGGACACAGGTTCAATCCCTGCAGAAGCAATGGGGGATGGGTTCGGTCCCTGGTCTGCAAACTGAGAGTCCATAAGTGATGTGGCTGGGAGAAAAAAAAGGAGCTAAAAATACTTGGGATGAAGCATTGGTGCTAGATGTCAGATTTTTCAGAAATTATTTGCATTTTATAGGTTAATAAGTAAAATTTACCAGTTTCATTTGGAAAATCCAGTGAATATGTGACAATTATTTAGCATGCCCATTACCAAGTGTAAAGCTAGTCTAAGGCCTTTCAGCCATCAGCTATTATTTTCAACTTATATAAATTTTGCCCACAATATAGCTTTTCATTAGCAGCCAAGCAAGAGAAAAAAATCAGAAATAAGCCAAAAGTGTATCGGTTCACTTCAGTCGCTCAGTCGTGTCCGACTCTTTGTGACCCCATGAATAGCAGCACGCCAGGCCTCCTAGTCAATCACCAACTCCCAGAGTTCACTCAAACTTACGTCCATCAAGTCAGTGATGCCATCCAGCCATCTCTTCCTCTGTCGTCCCCTTCTTCTGCTGCCCTCAGTCCCTCCCAGCATCAGAGTCTTTTCCAATGAGTCAACTCTTCGCATGAGGTAGCAAAAGTACTGGAGTTTCAGCTTTAGCACCATTCCTTCCAAAGAACACCCAGGGCTGATCTCCTTCAGAATGGACTGGTTGGATCTCCTTGAAGTCCAAGGGACTCTCAAGAGTCTTCTCCAACACCACAGTTCAAAGGTATCAATTCTTCGGCACTCAGCTTTCTTCACAGTCCAACTCTCACATCCATACATGACCACAGGAAAAACCAGAACCTTAACTAGACGGACCTTAGTCGGCAAAGTAATGTCTGTGCTTTTGAATATGCTATCTAGGTTGGTCATAACTTTCCTTCCAAGGAGTAAGCGTCTTTTAATTTCATGGCTGCAGTCACCATCTGCAGTGATTTTGGAGCCCAAAAAGATAAAGTCTGACACTGTTTCCACTCTAACTGTTGCTTCCTGACTTGCATATAGGTTTCTCAAGAGGCAGGTCAGGTGGTCTGGCATTCCCATCTGTTTTAGAAAATTTTCCACAGTTTAATGTGATCCAAAAGTGTATCAGTTGCCTTCTTATCACCACCCGCCTTTCCTTTCTACACTTAACAGTTTGAAAGAATATTCTACTTGATAGGAATATTAGATTGTAAGATGATTTGTATATTTAAGTTAAATATTATAGCTATATTAAACACTTCAAATGAAGAAACTACTCAATTTCTGAGACCAAGCAACAAACTGGTGACCTGCATTATTTTTCAAGCAGATTTTTCTAATAGCTTAATTAATCATAATTGTGATGGCTCTTTCCATTTAGAGGAATAATCAGAGGATTTGCCTAAATGTATCACCCACACTGGTTGTACATCTTTGCTTCAAAGAAAGAGCTAGCTTTCTTTTATTTCAATCAAATTCTCTTTACATTACCATAGTGTTGTCGATACAAATATGTTTGATGAATTGAATTGATCTGCGTCTCCAGGCCTTTTGAGTGCCCTTTGCTCATCCAGTTAGTAAAAAATATTGGTGACAAATTACATGTAACATAAACAAAAATGTATGCACCACTCACACATTTATGTGTTTCTAGTTATGAAAATAGTCCTTAAACTATATTATCATAAAAATGATAGCTTGATTTTTTTTTTCCTAAAGCTTAAAACGTGTTTCCATTTACGAAGAATTTGGTTAGACATATAATCAAGTGCTCAGGCTGAGATGCAAGAAATACTGAAGCAAAGACTGAAGACTAGAATAAAATACACAAAATACTCATAGTTGTTAAGATTGGTAGGATTAGGTACAGATTTTTTTTCATGTTTCTGTAATAATTATATTGTCTTGTTATCATATCTCATAATAAGTAAAACACTGTCAGGCAATTTTGTTTTTACAATGTTGACCTAATAAACATTTCCAAATAAAGTAAACGGTAATTTTTCTTAGGGAGAGTGAACCACTTCTTTATACTAAATATTAGATATGATTTATATAAAAAATATAAAATCAAATATTAACAAATTTAAAGCAATTAATGATAAACAAAATTCAACTATCTCTGAAATGGATTATAAAGCCAGTAGAAATTTCAGAGTCAGAGCTGAAAGATGGGTCTCCTTTATGAGGTTCTGTTTGGAATTAATCTGAAATTCTCCTTATAGTCTTCAACTGCTCATAGATCACTTTTTAGACGTTGACAATCATTGCATTTAATATGGCTTCTACTTTCAATTTATTTAAAAAAACAAAGAATTTGTAAAACAGTAAGTTATCTGCACAGAGAAAATACAGGAGAATCCTAAGTCCATGGTGCTTTTGAGATTCAAATTTTATATTTAAGTGATTGATGTTTGAAAATCATTTCAAAAAACTCCTTTTTCCCAAGTCAGAAATCTATCATTATTAAAACCCATTTTGAAATGAAATATTATTAATTTGCTAACTACTTAACTTGACCTATTTTGTTTAGTAAGAACTCAAAGCAACTTATTAAATCATAAAGCTAGTGAGGTGGGAAAATATCAAAGGGCCATAAATAAAAAATATAATGTAATAATGCATCTTGGCAAGTATATAAAAAATGTAAATAACTACTTTCCTTAGGTTCTTCTATACATTACAACTTAGAAAAACTTCATGTAATCATTTGTTGTATCTCAGTGATAATGATGACAATAGCATTCACTGAATGTTTATTGTGAATTAGGGTAGCATACTACAAAGAGCAAACATCTGACTTACATGTACCCACTCCTCCCATTCTAATCCTTTGGGTGCACAGAAGGTTTTCTCACTTAGCCCCACACACGTCCTTAACACCTCATCCTCATTCAGTCAGTACCAACTAACTTTTAGATTATGTTTGTGAGATGAAATATATTTTCAGTCTCTATATTAGTTGCTCTGTACCTCATTTTTTTAAATTAAGGAATGTCCTTAATTAACCTGGATTTTACAGATGAGAAAATTTAAAAGCAGAGTAGCTAAATTAAACACACAAAATGATAAATGTAGAAAGCTGCAGTTCAAACACAGGATGACCTGATCTCAGTGCATTGCTAATCTGTTGGTAGTGAACAAGCCCTAACTTTCCAAGTCACCAGCTCAGGTGAAAATCATACTTTATCTCACTCACAGGAAACTGTTTTCTAGCTTGTGATACACAGGCCATCAAGTTCATTTCATTTTGCCTTGAGCTTATCTATTGAATTAAAGGACTAAAAAAAAGCAATAATAATCCATGGTTGACCTTTAAAAATGTTTCTGCCTCAAACTGGATTCAATTCTTAACAGGGAAATATGTAGCATATAAAATGTACTTTAGTTCTTAAGGTTGACCTTAACACCAAAACAGCCCATAAAGTGGTAATAAAGAAGCAAAACCAAAATTGCAAGAAAATAATCATGAATGAATTTAAACGTGTGTAAAAGGCAATTCAATAAAGGTTCAGGCAACAAATAATATAAGCCCAAGTACTCGCTGTATTCCTGGCATGGCCAAAGTAGGAGCTTCATATTTCTGATTCCTAATTCATATAAGGGGCTTTTTATGAATGAGGAAGAAGGCTCAGTAATAGCAAGTGACTTGCACGGCTAACAATCCTATCTGAAAGATTTGGGGACTTTCTTGACATGCCAGAGGTTAAGACTCTGTGCTGTCAGTGCAGGGCATGTGGGTCTGGTCCCTGCTTGGGGAACTAAGATCCTACATGCAATGTGGTGTGGCCCAAAAATTAAAAGAAAAAAAAGTTTTAATGTCTTGAAAGCCAATGCTTTTTGCCACTGCATCAAGTAGTTACCAGCCATATAAAGTTTATTACTTATTGAATATCCACTTAAGTATTAAATGTATTACCTTTATGCTTTTATATTATTCTTACACTGTTAATTAGCATTGGTCTCATTTTACAAATGAGGTGACTATGGGTTACTGAGCCTAATCAACTTGTTCAGTGTTCAAAAACAAGCAAACGACACTGAAGATTCAGATTAGATTCTCTCTCTTTCTACCATACCATTTAGGCCAAATATGTAAAAAAAATTAGAGAAGAATAAAATAACTGCAAAAAGTACCATCACTGAATTCAGTATTAGGAGAGAGAATGGTGTATATGTAATCCTTCAACCTTGATTGAAACAGTAAAATCATAAAAATTCCATAAAGGAAATGATCACAGCAAAATAAAGTTCAGTAAATTCAATAAGGAAGAGAATGAAGAGACTTGATTGGGAATAGGGTGCAGGAAGGTGGGTTAAGTCATCTTTTGTGGTACTGTAATTCTTCTTAACTTACAATATTAGAAAAAAAAATGTTTACAGTACTCAGGAGGTAAGAAGCAATGATGAGTATTTTTCTTTCCTATCCTACAAAAAAAAAAAAAAAGGACATAATAGAAGCACTTTTCCTAAGAATTCAAAGATGTGCTGTGTGATGATATAGTGATCAGGTTCATCACCCAGATTTATTTCTGCTTCACTCACAGACAAAGGGGATTTGGATGTCTCCAGGCTGGCTTCAGGCAGATATAAACCAGTTTCAGATGTAGAACAAATAATGTCACTCTTCCTCTCTAAAAAGCCCTGAATCTAAATAACCCAGCAAAGGCTAACTCCTTAAAAGAAAGAATGCTAGATTATTGATGATGTTAAGAGTCCAGATCTCAGTGATTCTCATGTTTCAAGTTACCAGACAGCTCTGGCTTACAGATAAAGAATAGAGCATATAGGGGTACATATTACTGCTATCTGCTAGTGTTATCTTTTGTTTTTCCTGCTTTTCCACAAAATAATACATTTCTATTTCTATATTTCAGTTTAGATTCCTCTTTCTTCCCCCCTTTTAGATTTATTTAGACAGAAGTGGCATAAAGCACTGTAGAAGTTTAAGGTATACCACATTATGACTTGACATATATTATTAAATGATTACCACAATAAGGTCACTTGATATCTTTCATATAGTATATATATGACATGAAGCTTGTTTCCCTTGTTGTGAGAATTTTGAGGATCTACTCTCTAAGGAAATGGCAACCTACTCCAATACTATTGCCTGGAAAATCCCATGGACAGAGGAGCCTGGAAGGCTACAGTCCATAGGGTCCCAAAGGGTCGGACACGACTGAGCGACTTCACTTCACTTCACTCTCTAAGGAAGTATATCATATAACAGTATTAACTATTATATGATATTGTACATTATATTGAACATTAGGCTAGTACAAAAGTAACTGAGTTTTACATTGTTGAACTTTGCTGTTTGATTGAAATACATTCTTAAACAAATGTGGCTATGTTATACATCATTTTAATGTGCACTTCTCAGTTCAATTTTTTTTTTTT
>SJYX01012989.1:261231-278499 GCA_006410675.1 Oreotragus oreotragus | reverse complement strand
AAGATCATGGCATCTGGTCCCATCACTTCATGGGAAATAGATGGGGAAACAGTGGAAACAGTGTCAGACTTTATTTTTGGGGGCTCCAAAATCACTGCAGATGGTGATTGCAGCCATGAAATTAAAAGACGCTTACTCCTTGAAAGGAAAGTTATGACCAACCTAGATAGCATATTCAAAAGCAGAGACATTACTTTGCTGACTAAGGTCCGCCTAGTCAAGGTATGGTTTTTCCAGTAGTCATGTATTGATGTGAGAGTTGGACTGTGAAGAAGGCTGAGCACTGAAGAATTGATGCTTTTGAACTGTGGTGTTGGAGAAGACTCTTGAGAGTCCCTTGGACTGCATGGAGATCCAACCAGTCCATTCTGAAGGAGATCAGCCCTGGGATTTCTTTGTAAGGAATGATGCTAAATCTGAAACTCCAGTACTTTGGCCACCTCATGTGAAGAATTGACTCATTGGAAAAGATTTTGATACTGGGAGGGATTGGAGGCAGGAGAAGGGGATGACATAGAATGAGATGGCTGGATGGCATCACTGACTCGATGGACATGAGTCTGAGTGAACTCCGGGACTTGGTGTTGGACAGGGAGGCCTGGCATGCTGTTATTAACTGGGTCGCAAAGAGTTGGACACGACTGATTGACTGAATTGAACTGTACTGAAAACTTTATTACACAAAAGTTTTGAGTGATCAAGGCTCGTCACTGGCCCTGGAGTGAATTTCTCTCCTCCAGAGGCCAAGAATCCTGGCATCTTTCATGGCTCAACAACAACCTTTCAGTAGCCCACATGATCTGCTTTGATAGTGACTCAAATAATATATTTTCTATTGAAAAACAACTCATTTGATATATTACTGTTTAAAAGGAGATTTCACAAAATGCTAAACTATTGAACACCTCATCAAAATAAATGCCAGGAGCCAGCATGGGGAATCCCGCCCGTAGTAAAGGTCATGAGGAAGGGGGCCTGGCAAAAGGCAAAGGCTGAGATCAGGCCTCGGGGTACCCCTGGATTTTTCTGAGCATCTACACCCAAAACCAGAGTCTGCCTGCTTTATTGTACTGTGCTTTCCACTCTTCCGACATAACAAGGGGCTATCCCCCGACCACCTCTCTCTGGAAAGAGTTAACTTAGACCTCCAGTTAACAGTCTCCCGCATATAAAAGAAGTGTCTCAGCTCAAACCCCTCTGATGGCTCTCTAACTTGCCTGACAGTTAGAAACTTGTACAAGTTGTGATTGTTTATTACAGCCCCTCAACTGCGAGAGGCATGCAGCTTAAAGCATCTTAAAGATATAGAGCCTTCTCTAAAAAGCTAAAAATTGTGTTGGTGATGGGTTTCACTGTTGAGTCAATGACTGCTGCCAGGCCTCCATATTCTTTATCTTTTTGGCACCTGAAGGATATTAATCAATGTAGTTGGGATATAGAAAAAGGAATATAGTAGTTTTTATGTTAGCAACACTAGACTTTTGAGTTAGTGAACTTTCTCTTTGTTAGAAATCAGTGTACTCCTCTTTCCTTGTTATGAATTGTTGTGTCCTTGCTATATAAGAATGTAACCTTAATTAGTGCTTTCTGAGAGTGGCACCAGACTTTAGTAAGAACAAGACTTTTAAGGCAAGTAAGTTTTCTGGTTGANCTTTATCCTTTAGGCCCCTGGAGGATATTAATCAATGTAACTCAGATGTAGAAAAAGAATATAGTAGTTTTGATGTCAGCAATACTAGACTTTTGAGTTAATGAATTTTCTCTTTGTTATAAATTACTGTACTCCTCTTTCTTTGTTATAAATTGTTGTGTCCTTGCAATGTAAGAATGTAACTTTAATTAGTGCTTTCTGAGAGTGGCACCAGACTTTAGTAAGAACAATACTTTTAGAGCAAATAAGTTTTCTGGTTGATGGACCCTTAGTGGAAAAGGGCCATAAAATGCTAATACGCCTCCTGGCCAAAAGATGATGTAAATCACCTAAGACCTGTGTATACAGCTAGGTATGCAGAGAGAAAGCCTGGTCTCGACAAGGGTCAGGGCTGCTGACCCTGCATAACTTTGTATTATCCCTTGATCACTATGTAAAAAAAAAGTATAAAAGCTTTCCTGGAAAATGAAGGATGAACCAGTTTCTCAGAAATCTGGTTTCCCCCATGTCTTCTTTTCTTTCTTACTCTATTTTCTGGCTGATTCCCATCTGGAGCATAGAGGCTCATCCTGTCTACTTATTTGCCTGGGCTTCTTAGACCCACATGAGAGGGAGCCCAAGGAGGGACACTCTCCACTATTCAAGCGGGAGCCTGTGGCCTTACGTAGACGGTGTGTCTCTTGTCTGAGGCTTTATTTGCTTTCTATGTAAACCAAGGAATACAGCTTCTTTCTCTCCTCTATTCTCTTAACTGCAAACTCTTTCCTTATCTCTCTCTAAATCTATATGTCTCTCTCGCCACACCGTCCCCGCTTTGAATTACCCTGGATCCACTGGGGCTGGTCCCCAGAATCTTATCCTTTTCATGACAGGGCAGACAGAATGAAAACCACAATAAAAAAAAACACAGAAAATTAACCAAATTGATCACATGGACCACAGCCTTGTCTAACTGAATGAAACTGTGAGCCATGCCTTGTAGGGCCACCCAGACGATTTGGTCACAGCAGAAAGTTCTGGCAAAACCTGATACACTGGAGAAGACAATGCCAAATCACTTCAGTATTCTTGCCTTGAGAACCCCATGAACAGTATGAAAAGGCAAAAAGATATGACACTAAAAGACAAACTCCCTAGGTCGGTAGATGCCCAATATGTTACTGGAGAAGAGTATAAAAATAACTNCAATGCCAAATCACTTCAGTATTCTTGCCTTGAGAACCCCATGAACAGTATGAAAAGGCAAAAAGATATGACACTAAAAGACAAACTCCCTAGGTCGGTAGATGCCCAATATGTTACTGGAGAAGAGTATAAAAATAACTCCAGATACAATAAAGAGATGGAGTGAAAGCAAAAATAATGTCCAGGTTTAATGTAACGGTGACGGAAGTAAAGTCCAATGCTGTAAGAAGAATATTGCATAGGAACCAGGAATGTTCAGCACACAAATCAACATAAATTGAAAGTGATCAAAAGAAGATAGCAAGAGTGAACATAGACATTTTAGGAATCAGTGAACTAAAATGAACTGGAGTGGGTGAATTTAATTCAAATGACTATTGTATCTACATGGGCAAGAATCACTTAGAAGAAATGGGAGTGTTCCTCATAGTCAAGAAAAGAGTGTGAAATGAAGTATTTGGGTCCAATCTCAAAAATAACAAAAGTAGGATTTAAGAGTTTTCAAATAAATACCATTTATATTTATGTGTAGTGATGGATATTATCTAGAGTTATTTGGTGATTATTTCACAATAGGTGCAAATATCTAATCATCTTGTTATATGCCTGTGTTGAAACAAAATTATTTTAAGTCGGCAAGCAAAATTTTGCATAAAAAATTCTCTATCAGTTGAGCCACTGCCCGGCACTCCCTGTTTTAGTGTGCAATGTGCTTCTGCATTATACATTAACTAGATCCCCTCAGAAGACACAGGAAAGTTTACTCTACAAAAAAAGTAATTTCCTCCTGGCACCAGCAAGGTAACTCATTATAAACTAACATTCTTTCCTTAATCTTTTAAGGGGTTACAATAACCCACTACTCAAAAACTTATATGACTGTTCTTTAACTTCTAATGGGCAGAGAATTCCTCCAAGCTTCCTGACAGTTTTTCTCCAGGATTATAATCTTCAGATTGGCTCAAATGAAACCTTCCATACTACTTTAGGTTGCTTATTGACTAATTTGTCACTATCTAAAACTAATACAGTGTTGCTTGTTAATAATACCTCAAAGAAAGTCTAACTAAATAATATATGAAAGATACTGCTTTCTCAAAGGTAAGTTACCTCTTATGCAAAATTTCCTTATCACATTCACATAAACAAAATAAAAAATAAATTATTCAAAAGCAAAATAGAAGGGGTACATGGGCTTGCTAAAATAGAGAAAAAAATTTGTGCTCAGGGTCAAAAATCAATAGTTGACTTCCAATGAACTCTAACCTTAAATAGAAGAAGAACAAAACACTGAAGAGAGCTAAAAAAAATCTAGAAGCATGGTCCTATGCTGCTACTGCTAAGTCACTTCAGTCGTGTCCGACTCTGTGTGACCCCATAGACGGCAGCCCACCAGGCTCCCCCATCCCTGGGATTCTCCAGGCAAGAATACTGGAGTGGGTTGCCATTTCCTTCTCCAATGCATGAAAGAGAAAAGTGAAAGTGAAGTCGCTCAGTCTGTCCGACTGTTAGCGACCCCATGGACTGCAGACCACCAGACTACTCCGTCCATTGGATTTTCCAGGCAAGAGTACTGGGGTGGGGTGCCATTGCCTATAGGAAAAAAAAAAAAAATCTTCTTTGGTTTTTACACTTTTGAAGACAAGAACAAATGAAACCAAACTACATTATTTATTTTCTAGTTTCATGATCACCACATTGCAAACCTGGTCATCAATTAACAGGTTAATCAGAAAGAAATCAGATTGTGAAAGAGGAAAAGCAGAACACAGAAGGTTAGGGAAATTAAGCACGCTGTCAGATTTGAGTTTTCCAGACACTCCAAAAACTGAAGCTTAAATATAGAGAATATTCCTTCTTGGATATATATCAGGGTTCCCCTGGTGGCTCTAATGGTAAAGAATCAGCCTGCAATGCAGGAGATCAGGGTTCGATCTCTGGGTTGGGAAGATCCCCTAGAAGATGGAATGTTATCATTATTTAATCATATAACACAAAACAAAACAAAAAAGAAGTGTTATTAATTTTTACATTCAAAACAGTGTAGCCATCCTAAAATACCATTTGTAAGTTTTCATACAGTCAGATAAATGTTTGCATTATTTATAGAATATAAGTATTTATTATATACATATTATTCTTACCTAAAACCTTGCTGTAATATTCATCCCATTCTGGAAATACATAATATGAATATATCATGTCACTCACTGTATACAGTAACCAGTTCTCCAGCCTCTGTATAAAAGTCATCTTGTCTGTCAGTCTTGATGTGACACCAGGAACATATGAAGAAGGCATAGGAAGCCCGGTACACAGTCTTTCAATGACATTCCCAGAGAAAAACCGAAAAGTGTATATAAATGGAATATTCAGGAGTTCAGCCACCAATTCCCCACAAAAACTTAAAGGATCAGCAATACAGACATCGAACTTGGCTGCCTGTAGCCTGTTGAGTAACTCCTTGTTTGTGATAGCACTGTCACACACTCTTTTGCTTGTTAATAAAAATTTTCTGTCCAGGTTTGCCAGTTTTATTCGCATTTCCCACCGTGAGAGTTTTGACATTTCAAAAATTTCTTCATAGAGCATGGTACTGAGCTCTTCTATGAAAGTTTCTTTAGTCACTGAAATCTGGAGAATCTCCACATGATAGGGAATCTTCATACGATCAATCACAAGACTTTGTGATGGTACCAGGACAGTTATCTTATGCCCACGAAGGTGAAGCTCTTCTAGAATAACTTGTAAATTAATCCAGTGACTAAAATCCACAGGCCATACAAGAACTTTGCCCGTCCTCCCAGAGTCAAGGAGACATAGCTGCAGCACGAAAAGGATGCAGAAGCCTTGCACAGTCTTCATGGTTAACTCCTGCTNAAGGTGAAGCTCTTCTAGAATAACTTGTAAATTAATCCAGTGACTAAAATCCACAGGCCATACAAGAACTTTGCCCGTCCTCCCAGAGTCAAGGAGACATAGCTGCAGCACGAAAAGGATGCAGAAGCCTTGCACAGTCTTCATGGTTAACTCCTGCTTGAATTAAATCTTAAACCAAATGCATGAAACTCACAATCCAAAGATTTCTCCTTAACAATTCCAATGAGTTTATAGTAGGTTGAGCTGCACTTTGAAGTGTGTACTTTGTATTATGGATTAAAATGGAAAGCAACTGCTTTGAAGTGAGAAAAAAAACACAAAAACTTGATAAAACACAATACACTGAGTTAGGAAATATTTACTCAGGCTTAAACACAAATCCATAATAATTTTTAAGTAGTATTTGAAAACCTGACGTTATGTGATTGTATATTCTATTAAGGCTAGACTTTTTGGAATTTTTTTTCTGGTTTTATTTTTATGATTATTTGAACAAGAAGATCTCTGTAGTGCTTCTTTTACTGATAACTCTTCTAGATATTTTAGGTACAGAAGAGATCATCACTTAATGCCAGAAATACACATACTTTAAGAGATGTTAAGGCAAGGAGGTTTGTTTTATTTTTAATTTTAATTTTATGTTGGATTATAGTTGATTAACAATGTGTTAGTTTCAGGTATACAGCAAAGTGATTCAGTTATACATATACATATATCTGCTCTTTTCAAAAATTTTTTTCACATTTATGTTGCCACAGAATATTGAGCAGAATTTCCTGTGCTTTATAGTAAGTACAGTAAGTCCTTGTTGGTTCAACTACTTTAAATATAGTAGTCTATATCTGCTAATCCAAACTCCCAATTTATTGCTCCCCCTACCTTGCCCATTTTGTAACAATAAGTTTGTTTTTAGTGTGTGTCTGCTTTTGTTTTGTAAATAACTTCTTTTTTCATTTTTTAGATTGTACATATAAGCAATGTGATCGTTATCTTTCTCTGTGTTCCTTATTCACTTAGTATGATAACTTTCAGGTCTATCTGTGTTGATGCAATATTTTGGAGATTAATCCCTTGTCAATTTATTCATCTGTAAATATTTTTTCCCACTCTGAGGGTTGCTTTCCTATTTTGCTTATGTTCTGCTTTGCTGCGCAACAGCTTTTGAGTTTAACTTGATCCCATTTGTTAGTTTTGTTTCCATTTCCAATACTCTTGAAAATGAATCAAAAATGATATCATAGTGATTTATTCAAAGAATGGTTTGGTGTTTGGTCTTACATTTAGATATTTAATCCATTTCGAGTTAATTTTTGTATATGATGTTAAATAATGTTCTATTTTCATTCCATTGCATATATCTTTCCTTCCAGGAGCCAGCATGGGGAATCTCACCCATGGCAAAGGTCATGAGGAAAGGGGCCTGACAAAATGCAAAGGCAGGATCAGGCCTCAGGGGTCCCCCTGGACTTTCTCGAGCATCTACCCCCAAAACCAGAGTCTGCCTGCCTTACTGCATTATGCTTTCCACCTATTCCTCTGACATGACAGGGGGGCTATCCCTGACCAACTTTCTCTGGAAAAAGTTAACTTAGAGCTCCAGTTAATAGTCTTCTGCATATAAAAGGAGTGTCTCAACTCAAACCCCTCTGATAGCTCTCTAACTTGCCTGACAGGTTTACCTGGACTTTTACAACTATGCATGTGATTGTTTACAGCCCCCCAACTGTGAGAGGCACAGGAAGCCTAAAACATAGAGCCTTTCAAAGAATTAAAAGCTGTTAGAATAGTGCTGGTGTAAGATTTCACTGCTGAGCCAATCCTTGCTGCCAAGTTCCCATACCCCTTATCCACTGTGCACCTGGGAGTGCATTAGTTAACACAGTTGGAATGCAAGAAAAACAAGTGTAGCCTTGAAACTAACCACATCAGACCTTTGAGCTAATTGGTTCTTTCTTTGTTGTAACTTGCTGCACCTTTACTTCATGAAAATGTAACTCTGTTTGATACTCTCTGTGGCTAACGTAGATTAGAAATATAAAGAAAAAACACTTCAAGGGAAAATAAGTTTTCTTGTTGAGTAGCCTTTATCAAAAGAGGGTCATAAAATGTCCACAGGCCTCCAAGGCCAGAAGATAATATACACAACATTGTTTGTGGGAAAGGTATGCAGAAAAAAGCCTGGTCTCCATAAGGGTCAGGGCTGCTGACCCTGCATGACTTTGTATTATCCATTGATCTCTATGTACAAATTAAAGTATAAAAACTTTCCTAGAAAATAAATAGACGGACCAGTTTCTTGGAAATCTGGCTCCCCCCATGTCAATTCTCTCTCTCTTTCTCTTTCTTCCTCTCCTTCCCTCTCTTTTTCAGGCTGAATTCCTGACTGGAACACAGAGGCTCACTGTGTCTACTTACTTTCCTGGGCTTCTAAGACCCACGCGAGAAGGAGCCCAAGGTGGGGCACCCTCCATTATTCAAGCAGGCGCCTGTGGCCCTACATAGACGGTGTAAGTCCCTTGTCTTGGGGCTTTATTGGCTTTCTATGTAAACCAAGGAATTCAGCCTCTTTCTCTCTTCTATTCTCTCAACTGCAAATTCTTTCATTATCTCTCTCTACATCTATATATCTCTCTCGCTACCCTGTCCCCACTTCGAATTCCCTGGATCCACTGGGGCTGAACCCCAGCAAGTGGTGCCCGGAACAGGCTATTCAAAGGTAGGTCTCCCCCGGTGTGCAGTTTTCAGGACAGCTAGGACCTCACTCAGGGTGTCGCGGACCCCCTGCATAAGATAGGTAGGGATCGAGGGGTGGGAAGTTTTGGGTTGAAAGAAACCCAGTTGAAGGGTTGAAATGAAACCTGCTTTCTAAGGGTTGAAACCAAACCTGCTTTCCAAGGGATTGAAAAGAAACCCCCTTTACAAAGGTTGAAACAAAACCTTCTTTACAAGTCAGAAATCTTCTTTCTCTATAGAAATCTCTGACATGGGTAACAGTGAGTTAAAAGAATGACAATTCTTTATAGAAGTTATCTTGTAATTAATAAAGAGAAAGTAATTAAGATGAATTAAAGTTAATAAAGCCAATATTCAATCCCTTTTTACATTTGTACAAGAACAATGTCCTTATTTTTCAAAAGAAGGCACTGTTCATTTAGATACTTGGGTGAAGGTAGGGAAACAGCTAAAAACTTATTAGGCTTTTGCTCTATAGAATATGATTAGAAATGTTCTGGACCCCTGTCATGAGGCTGTTAGATAGACTATGGGAGAGGCTATAGCGGGGGATGGTAGTGGGTTTCCACCTTCTACATAGATCATATTTTCTGCCATTGATGAAGAATAAGAGGGAGACTGTGCTCTACCTCCTGAGGAAGGAGAGGGCTTACAGAACACTGTGGCTGGGCACCCTGGCGAGCCCCCTTTCCTTCTACACAAACCTTTAAAAATTTATCTGATTTAAGGCGACCACCGCCACCTCCCTCTTGCTCCTCCCCAGGGCTCAGGAATTCCCCACTTTGCCTCCAAGGCCTCGGAGAATATTGCCTAAGGCTGAAAAAGATAAAAAGTTTTTTGAACAAAGGAACTGTGAAAGCTGTGCACAATATGCAGATCCTGCTCCTTGGAGAAAATCCCCTCAAGGGGGCCTCACCCAGGCTAGGAGAGAAGCTGAACAAAAAGGAGACTTGGCAACGATATTAACCCCTGACATGCTGGTTACTCTGATTCCAATGGGAATGGCTGGTCCCCTGCCTGAGGGCATTGTAAGACTTGTGCTAGGGCGTAGCTCACTTTCTTTTCAAGGAATTTCAGTGGTGCTTGGTGTAGTAGATTCTGATTATACTGAGGAAATTAAAGTTTTGATCTTGATGCCTGCTAAAATTGTGCAAATTAATAAAGGTCAAAGAATAACACAGCTTTTGCTTTTACCTTATTATCAGACAATAAAACCTTGACTTCTCAAGCTAGGGGCCCCAAAAGATTTGGATCTAGTGATCTAGCTTTTTGAGTACAAGAAATTACAGCTTCTAGGCCTTTAAACGAATTTTTAATTCAAGGAAATATAATGTCAGGGCTGTTAGACACTAGGACAGACATCTTTTGCATTGCTGGGAAAGACTGGCCCAGCTCCTAGCCAACACATACTACTGAAAATGAGTTGGTGAGATTGGAGAAAGTGGTATGTGGGATGGAGGTGCTGCAGAGGAAAAGGTGAGGGAAAGTTTAGAACCTTGGGGGGTAGTGAGTTCCCCATTGCTGGGGGTATTCAAGCAAAGATTAGATGGTTGCTTATCATCTAAAAAGCTATAGACCAGATTTAGGTTATGGAAGGATAACTGGAGAAGCTTATAAAGATGTTGTGCAACATCTCTTTACTTGCTTCTCATATTTAGGTCTGCCAAAAGTTTTGAAAACTGATAATGCCCCTTTGAAGCTGCAGAGAGATTGTTTACTAACTTTAAATGATTTCTAAAAATTATTAGGAGATATTAATTGGATACACCCACATTTAAAACTGACTACTGCAGATTTAAAGCCTTTGTTTGATTGCTTAAAAAGCGATCCTAATCCCAGTTCTAAGGGAAAGGTGACTAGTGAGACAGAGTTGGCTCTTGTTAAAGTAGATGAAGCTTTAAATGATCAGTTAATTAGGATTAATATTACCAAAAGATGAGATTTAAATTATTCTTGCCACAAAACATACACCTACAGGATGTTTGCGACAAGAAGGCCCATTGGTTCCATCTACCAGTGACCCTAAGAAAAATAGTTTTATCTTATCCCTGCTTGGTGGCACAATTAATTATAAAAGGAAGAAAAAGGAGTGTGAAACTTTTTGGAAAACAAGTAGCAAAGATAGCAATTCCATTCAGTAAGGATCAACTGCAAGTCTTTTACAAAATAGTAATGATTGGCAAGTTTCCCTGATAGATTTCAGGGGTCAAATTTTGTTTCATTTGCCCTCAAGCCCCCTATTGCGTTTTTTGAAAACACATCCAGTAATTTTTCTGAAAAAAATTTTCTATTCAGCCTTTGAAAGGGGCTACGACTCGGCCTCTCATTAAGTGAAAAGATCTCCTTACAGAGAGTGGAAAGTGCCAGCTATACTGCTACTTAGAAGTTCCCTGGTGGCTCAGAGGTTAAAGCGTCTGCCTGCAATGCAGGAGACCTGGGTTCGATCCCTGGGTCGACATTTATTATTTAAATTTATACAGAGACCTAAACTAAACATTAGACCTAAATTAACATATCCCTAAATTTATGTTGTCAAAACAAATTCTAAAATTTAAAAAAATTAAATTGACAGCTGCTTGACAATTCCTTTACCGTAAAATCCCAGTAGGTGTAATTAAGGTAGCCAGACAAAAAAATTAGTTTGATGGCAAAACGGCCCTCTAGAGTGGGTCCATCTTCCCTCTCAAACTAAAAAAAATAGTGGCTTCTTATCCAGGGTTGATAGCTATGTTGATATCAAAAGGAAGGAAGTGGAGCATTAAATTATTTGGTAAAGAGCCATCAGAAATTGTAACTCCATATAACAAAGAACAGCTTGATGATCTTTTAATGTTTGATGAAAATTGGCAGATTCATTAACCAGGGTTACAGTGACCTCTGTATTTGAAGAAACCCAAGCCTCTCACTCCCTTCATCATCAAAATGCTACTGCCTTAAGATATCAGTTTCAAATTCCTCAAGAATTTGCTCGAGAGATTGTTCGTTCCTGCTCACACTATCCCACAACTATAAATAGTTTGCGTATTGGAGTTAACCCTCGCGGTCTCAAACCTAATATGCTTTGGCAGATGGATGTAACTCATGTCTCCTCATTTGGAAAACTGTCTTTTGTTCATGTAACTGTAGATACTTTTTCCCATGTCATTATTGCAACTGCTCGCACAGGAGAGGTATATAAAGATGTAACACAACATCTCTTTACTTGTTTTTCATATTTAGGTTTGCCAAAAGCTTTAAAAACTGACAATGATCCTGCTTACACCTTTAAATCTTTCCAGGAATTTTGTACAAAATTCCAAATTAAACATAACATGGGCATCCCTTATAGTCCACAGGGACAAGCTATAGTAAAAAGAGCTCACCAAACATTAAAAATACAAATTCAAAAATTGAAGAAGGAGGAATTTAAGTATAGTTTCCCACATCAGATTTTACAACATGCTCTCTTTGTAATAAATAACTTAAGTGCTGATTTGTCCGGAACCACTGCAATGCTTTGCCATTGGTGTCTGGAACAACAGAATGCAAAGCCATTGGTGAAATGGAAGGACCTCCTCTCCAGACAATGGAGGGGTCCTGACCCATTGTTAACTAGCAGTCGAGGATGTGCTTGTATTTTTCCACAGAATGCAGATTCTCCTATTGGGATCCCAGACAGGCTGATTCGTCATGTCACAGTCCCCCAGACATCTGGTTCCCCCATTGCTTCTATAACAAAAGAGGAAGGGCACTCCTCTCCCCCTGTCGTCACCACCTCTTGGAACAGCTGCACGCTGGGCGCTGCGGTCAGGAACAGCCTGGCTGCCGGGACCCAGTGCACTGCGCTTGCAGCTGGTGGCCTCGCCAGTGTCTGTCTGTGCTCGCTTGGCCGCTGCTGGGCCCAAGGCCAGTTTAGTGAGGGTGCGAGGGCGGTGCCCGGGCGCCTGCCAGCAGGAGAGGCAAGATCCCGGTGGGACTGACAGAGCTGCTGCAGCGTGAACTCTGACCGGAAAATAATTCTACTTATTTTGTTTTGGCTGTTTACCCTCTCCTTATGTTTTTCTTTTCACTAATGTTTCTGGAAGACTCTATGTACAGATGAATTATCCAGGTGGACTTAATATAGTATCCTGTGAACGATATATGCTTTCATCTTGCTTAACTCCTCAATATGATGTTTGCTCTTTTGTGGTGTTAAAACGTCCACCCCATCTTGTGGTGCCTGTAACTGTAACTACTTATTGGTATGATAAAAAGTTGGTACGATGATTGCTGTGTTACAACAACTACAAGATTTAATGTAATCACAATGGCTTTTGGGCTTACTTATTTTAGGAATATCAGCTTTAATAACTGCAATTACTTCTGTTACTTTGGCAGCAATATCATTGACTCAACAAGTGCATACAGCCCAAATATGTTGATACTATGTCTAAAAATGTTTCTTTAACGTTGGCAACACAAGAAGTTATAGATAGGAAGCTAGAGATGAGGGTAGATGCCCTAGAGGAAGCAATAACACATATTGGGACTGAACTACAGGCATTAAAAACAAAATTGGCATTGTCCTATCATGCTGACTATGGGTGGATATGTGCTACATCCCTGAAAGTGAACGAGACAGACTATGAATGGAAAAATATTAAAAATCATATTTCAGGTATTTGGAACAGCTCTGACATTGGTCTGGATTTAGGGAAATTTCATAATCAGATAACCACTGTGGAACACTCTCAACTAGACTATTGCCGCAAGGGCAGCTAATGACTTTTCCACATCTTTTCTAATTTCATTTCTGGAAAAAACATTCTGTCTACTGTTTTTACCTATGTTGCTATGGGTG
This sequence comes from Oreotragus oreotragus, assembly GCA_006410675.1. Classification (NCBI taxonomy): domain Eukaryota; kingdom Metazoa; phylum Chordata; class Mammalia; order Artiodactyla; family Bovidae; genus Oreotragus; species Oreotragus oreotragus. The sequence continues at coordinate 265,228 of SJYX01012989.1, read as the reverse complement.
CTCTATTCTTGCTCGTCATAATCATTCTTCCTTGTATTGTCAGGATTCTATGACAGAGCATTCAGAAGCTCGCAACTGAACTGCATCTGCCTGTCTTAAGAAATAAAAAAAGAGGGAGATGCCAGGAGCCAGCATGGGGAATCCTCCCCCCCCCACCCCCAACCATGGCAAAGGTCATGACGAAAGGGTCCTGACAAAATGCAAAGGCGGAATCAGGCCACAGGGGTCCCTCTGGACTTTCTTGAGCATCTACCTCCAAAACAAGAGTCTGCCTGCCTTACTACATTATGCTTTCCACCTATTCCTCTGACATTATAGGGGGGGCTATCCCCGACCAACTTTCTCTGGAAAAAGTTAACTTAGAGCTCCAGTTAATAGTCTTCTGCATATAAAAGGAGTTTCAGCTCAAACCCCTCTGATGGCTCTCTAACTTGCCTGACAGGTTTCCCTGGACTTTTACAACTATGCATGTGATTGTTTACAGCCCCCCAACTGTGAGAGGCACAGGAAGCCTAAAACATAGAGCCTTTCAAAGAATTAAAAGCTGTTAGAATAGTGCTGGTGTAAGATTTCACTGTTGAGCCAATGCTTGCTGCCTAGTTCCCATACCCCTTATTCACTGTGCACCTGGGAGTGCATTAGTTAACATAGTTGGAATGCAAGAAAAACAAGTGTAACCTTGAAACTAACCACATCAGACCTTTGAGCTAATTGGTTCTTTCTTTGTTGTAACTTGCTGCACCTTTACTTCGTGAAAATGTAACTCTGTTTGATACTTTCTGTGGCTAACGTAGATGAGAAATACAAAGAAAAAACACTTCAAGGGAAAATAAGTTTTCTTGTTGAGTAGCCTTTATCAAAAGAAGGTCATAAAATGTCCACAGGCCTCCAAGGCCAGAAGATAATATACACAACATTGTTTGTGGGAAAGGTATGCAGAAAAAAGCCTGGTCTCCATAAGGGTCAGGGCTGCTGACCCTGCGTGACTTTGTATTGTCCATTGATCTCTATGTACAAATTAAAGTATAAAAGCTTTCCTAAAAAATAAATGGACGGACCAGTTTCTTGGAAATCTGGCTCCCCCCAATGTCAATTCTCTCTCTCTCTCTCTTTCTTCCTCTCCTTCCCTCTCCTTTTCAGGCTGAATTCCTGACTGGAACACAAAGGCTCACCATGTCTACTTACTTTCCTGGGCTTCTAAGACCCACGCGAGAGGGAGCCCAAGGTGGGGCACCCTCTACTATTCAAGCAGGTGCCTGTGGCCCTACATAGTTTAGTTCTAGAGGTTCATAAATACTCATGCATACATAAATGCACACATATACTTGAGAAAGAATACACATTGTTATATATATGTATATATATAGGTATGTGTATATATATATATATGCACTGTGTATGTTGTGTTTGTATGTTAAAGGAACAGTCAATTTTTGACATGGAAAATACTCAAGAAATATTGTCAATAAATAAGATTTCAAAAATCTAAAAAAAAAAAAACAAAACCAGATATGTATTATTAAAAATACATTGCATAATTAATTATATAAGTTGTGTCATAATTTATATCACCAAGAATATGAAAAGCTTAAGAAAATTTGTTTCCTCTTNACTGTGTATGTTGTGTTTGTATGTTAAAGGAACAGTCAATTTTTGACATGGAAAATACTCAAGAAATATTGTCAATAAATAAGATTTCAAAAATCTAAAAAAAAAAAAACAAAACCAGATATGTATTATTAAAAATACATTGCATAATTAATTATATAAGTTGTGTCATAATTTATATCACCAAGAATATGAAAAGCTTAAGAAAATTTGTTTCCTCTTGAGATATTTCTAGATATTATGGTCCATTGGCTGGTATCTTTTGGATGCTTTAGAGTCTCAGCAATTATTGGAGGTAGGAGAGAAAATAATTTCTAATTGAAAATAGCATTCTCAAAGTACACAAATAAGAATGGATTAATAGAATATGTAGCTTGAGAATACAGAATTTTGATCTAACTTGCTGAGTGTGGTATTGGGAACATAATAGTGTAGGAAGCAGCATGAAGAGAAGGTCTATGAAAAAGGAACCCTTTCCCCACCCCTTCACTCTTCCCCAGGTTTGGTCTGAAGTGTCAGTATTAATGAGACTTCATAAGTAACAGGAAATGATTTCAGTATGTGACCTTCACGGTCCTGACATTTCAGATGAAGGCAAGAAAGCTTCATGTGATCCTATAGACAAGAAATAGGGTCTGAGACTGAATAGATGCCAGTATTTTTGCCTCAGGCTAAAAGGGGCTGTGTGTTGAAAAGCAGGAACATTACTCTGCCAACAAAGGTCTGAATAGTCAAGGCTATGGTCTTCCTAGTGGTCTCATACCATTGTAAGAGTCAGACCATAAAGAAGTCAGAATGCCAAATAACTGATGCCTTCAACTGTGGTGCTGGAAAAGACTCCTGAAAGTCCCTTGGACAGCAAGGAGGTCAAACCAGACAATCATAAGGGAGATCAACCCTGAATATTCACTGGAAGGACTGATGTTGAAGCTGAAGGTCCAATATTTTGGTCATCTGATGAGAACAGACAACTCACTGGGAAAGTCCACAGTGCTGGGAAATATTGAGGGAAAAAAGAGAAGAGGGCATCAGAGGATGAGACGGTTGGATGGCATCACTGAAAATGAACATGAACTTGGGCAAACTCTGGGAGATAGTGAGGGACAGGGAGGCCTGGTGTGCTACATTTCATGGAGTCACAAAGAGTAGACATGACTGAGCAAATGTACAACAGAGGGCTGCACAGAGTGGTGAGATGGAAGGATTGCGATAGCTAGAACACTAGCCCTTCTAACTTCTGTCAAGGAACAGAAGACCAAACCATGGTTTTGGCTTAAGGCTTTGAATGGCTGACTCAGAAGTAAGATTTCCTTGGGTTTGTGAAGGAGGGAGGTTATTCTCCCACACCAAAGTGCAATCATCATTGATAAAGAATACAGAACATTAAATAGTAGAAAATCATGGGAAAGCATGCAAGAAGCATTGAGGATGAGAACTATAAACCAGAAAAAAGAAACAAAGCTCTGTTGCCCTTTGGTTTAAACAACCAAGACAGGCTTTTTTCAATACACAAGAATTTAAGGAATAAGTACCTCTGAATACATCTCAGGAAAACAAACAATAGCAACAGAAATTCCAAGACAGACACAGAAAGTATTTATCAAATAAAAAGTCAATAAAATACTCTATTAAAACATAAATTGGTTCATTAAATCCATATAAATATGAAATTAATGCTAAACGACATTGGAAATTATGGTCTTGGGCAAGATGCATATGTTGTAAGCTTTGACAACATTGTACTGATAATATAGCAAAGAAATCTAAGATGTGATGTTTAAGAGACACTGATGGAACCCACAGCCTGTTTTACAGAATGAAGTAAGTCAGAAGGAGAAAAACAAATATCATATATTAATATTGTAACCTAGGAAAAAAACTGTACTTATATCCCCATTAGTAAGGTAGGAATAGAAATGCAGATGTAGAGGACAGACTTGTGTACACAGCAAGGGATGGGACACAGTTGGACAAACTGAGGAAGTAGCACTGACTTATAGATACTATCAGATGTAGAGTAGATAGCCATTAGAATTTGCTGTATAACATAGAGAGCTCAGCCTGGTACTCTGGGACTTCCTAGGTGGCTCAGTGCTAAAGAATCTCCCTGCCAACGCAGGAGAGCAGGAGATGCACATTCGAGCCTTGGGTCAATGAGATCTTCTGGAGAAGCAAATGGCTATGCGTGCCAGTATTAATCCCTGGAAAGTCCTATCAACAGAGGAGACTAGCAGGCTACAGTCCATGGGGTCGAAAAGACTTGAATATACCCAAGAGATTGCCACAAAACACAAAAGAGTGGGATGGGGTGGAGGTAAGAGGAAGACTCAAAAGGAGGGATTATATATATATATATATATATATATATATATATATATATATATGGTTA
>SJYX01012989.1:159408-261112 GCA_006410675.1 Oreotragus oreotragus | reverse complement strand
GGAGGATTCACATTGTTGTACTGGAGAAGGGAATGGCAAACCACTTCAGCATTCTGCTTTGAGAATCCCATGAACAGTATGAAAAGGCAAAGATATGACACCAAAAGATGCACCGTCCAGGTCAGTAGGTGTCCAAAATGTTACTGGAGAAGAGCAGAGAAATAACCCCAGAAGGAATGAAGAATCTAACTGAAAGCGGAAACGACGCCCATTTGTGGATGTCTCTGGTGGTGAAAGTAAAGTCTGAAGCTATAAAGAGCAATATTGCATAGGAACCTGGAATGTTAGATCCATAAATGAAGGCAAATTGGAAGTGGTCAGACAGGAGATGGCAAGAGTGAATATCAACATTCTAGGAATCAGCGAACTAAAATGGACTGGAATGTGAAAATTTAATTCAGATGACCATTACATCTAATACTATGGGCAAGAATCCCTTAGAAGAAATGGAGTAGCCCTCACAGTCAGCAAAAGAGTCTAAAAGGCAGTACTTGGGAGCAATCTCAAAAATGACAGAATGATCTCTATTCGTTTCCAAGGCAAACCACTCAACATCACAGCAATCCAAATCTTTGCCCCAGCTACTAATGCTGAAGAGACTGAAGTTGAATGGCTCTGTGAAAACCTACAAGGCTTTCTAGGACTAACACCAAAGAAAGATGTCCGTTTCATCAAAGGGGATTGGAATGCAAAAATAGGAAGTCAAGAAACACCTGGAGTAACAGGAAATTTTGGCCTTGGGGTACAAAATGAAGCATGGCAAAGGCTAACAGAGTTTTGTCAAGAACACGCACTGGTCATAGCAAACACCACCCTCCTCCAACAACACAAGAAATGACTATTTGTGGTCAATGTGTAGAGATAGTCAATCCCAGAATCAGATTGATTATATTCTTTGAAGCTGAGGATGAAGAAACAGCAAAAACAAGACTAGGAGCTGACTGTGGTCAGATCATGAACTCCTTATTGCCAAATTCAGATTTACATTAAATAAGGAGGGAAAAGCAGCAGACCATTCAGATATGACCTAAATCAAATCCCTTACAACTACACAGTGGAAGTGACAAATGAATTCAAGAGATTAGATCAGATAGAGTGCATGAAGAACTATGAACAGAGGTTTATGACATTGTACAGGAGGCCATGATCAAATACAACCCCAAGAAAAAGAACTGTAGAAGGGAAAATGGTTGTCTGAGGAAGCCTTACAAATAGCTGAGAAAAGAAGAGAAGCAAAATGAGTACATCATGAGAAATGCCAGGCTGGATGAAGTTAAAGGTGGAATCAAGATTGCCAGGAGAAATATCAAGAGCCTCAGATATGCAAGTGACTCTGCCCTTATGGAATAAAGCAAAGAGGAACTGAAAAGCTTCTTGATGAAAGTGAAAGAAAGTGAAAAAGCTGGCTTGAAACTCAACATTGAAAAACACTAAGAATATGGTATCCTGTCCCATCATTTTGTGACAAATAGATGTGGAAACAGTGACAGACTTTATTTTCTTGGGCTCCAAAATCACTCTGGAGAGCAACAGCAGTCATGAAATTAAAAGGCTCTTGCTTCTTAGAAGAAAAACGACAAACACAAACAGCATATTAAAAAGCAGAGACATTACTTTGCTGACAAATGTCCCTATAGTAAAAGCTGTGGTTTTTCCAGCAATCAGGTGAGAGTTGGACCATAAAGAAGGCTGAACATTGAAGAATTGATGCTTTCTAATTCTGGTGCTGAAGAAGACTTGAGAGTCCCTTGGACAGTAAGGAGATCAAACCAGTCAATCCTAAAGGAAATCAACCCTGAATTTCATGGAAGGACTGATGCTAAAGCTGAAGCTCCACCTGATGCGAAGAGCTGACTCACTTCAAGAGAACCTACTGCTGAGTCAGACTGAAGGGAGAAAGAAAATTGGGCAGCAGAGGATGAGATCATTAGATAGCATCACTGCCTCAATGGACATGTATTTGAGCAAACTCTAGGTGATAGTTGAGGACAGGTTAGCCTGGCATGCTATAATCAATGGGGTCACAGAGTCAGCCACAATAGTGACTGAACAACCTCAACAACAATTCTAATAAGTGTGAGGTGGGAAATGTGAGGTGGGAAAGGTGAGGTTTTGATTTACATTTTATGATGCTTAGTAGTATCAAGCCCCTTTTCATGTACCTGTTGGCTGTAATACATATTTTTTGGGCCAATATCTATTCAGTAACTCCGTTCATTTTTTTTTTAATATTGCTATTGAGTAATATGAGTTACTTATATCTTATGTATATTAGTTTCTTATCAGATGTGTTATTTTCAAAATGTTCTCCAATTTTGTATGTTACTTTTCATTCTCTAGGTCATTTCTTTTGCTGTACAGAAGCTTTTGAGCTTAATATAGCTTCACCTTTTGTTTTGCATTGGTTCCTTGTATTGTTGGTGTCATATCCCAAAATTTGTTGCCAATACACTTGTCAAGAAAATTTTCCTCCTGTTTGATCATAGGAGTTCTATGGTTTCAGGTCTATGTTTAAGTCTTTAATCCATTTCTAGTCATCTTTTGTAAGTAATATAATATACAGCTCCAAATTCTATTCTCCTGTATATAATTATCTAGTTTCCTTAGTATTACTTATTGAAGGGATAATGCTTTTCCGATTGAGTATTCTTCACTTTTTGAAAAATATTATTCAGCTTTATATATGAAGGTTTGTTTCAGGGCTCTCAGTCCTGTCCATTGGTCTGTAAGTCTATTTTTATGACAATATCATCTGTTTAAAATTACTATAGCTTTATAGTACAGTTCAGTTCAGTTCAGTCGCTCAGTCATGTCCGACTCTTTGTGACCCCATGAATCGCAGCACGCCAGGCCTCCCTGTTCATCACCATCTCTCGGAGTTCACTCAGACTCACGTCCATCGAGTCCGTGATGCCATCCAGCCATCTCATTCTCGGTCGTCCCCTTCTCCTCCTGCCCCAAATCCCTCCCAGCATCAGAGTCTTTTCCAATGAGTCAACTCGTTGCATGAGGTTGCCAAAGTACTGGAGTTTCAGCTTTAGCATCATTCCTTCCAAAAAAATCCTAGGGTTGATCTCCTTCAGAATGGACTGGTTGGATCTCCTTGCAGTCCAAGGGACTCTCAAGAGTCTTCTCCAACACCACAGTTCAAAAGCATCAATTCTTCGGCACTCAGCTTTCTTCACAGTCCAACTTTCACATCCATACATGACCACAGGAAAAACCAGAGCCTTGACTAGACAGACCTTAGTCGGCAAAGTAATGTCTCTGCTTTTGAATATGCTATCCAGGTTGGTCATAACTTTTCTTCCAAGGAGTAAGCGTCTTCTAATTTCATGGCTGCAGTCACCATCTGCAGTGATTTTGGAGCCCAAAAAAATAAAGTCTGACACTGTTTCCACTGTTTCCCCATCTATTTCCCATGAAGTGATGGGACCGGATGCCATGATCTTCGTTTTCTGAATGTTGAGCTTTAAGCCAACTTTTTCGCTCTCCTCCTTCACTTTCATCAAGAGGCTTTTTAGCTCCTCCTCACTTTCTGCCATAAGGGTGGTGTCATCAGCATATCTGAGGTTATTGATATTTCTCCCGGCAATCTTGATTCCAGCTTGTGTTTCTTCCAGTCCAGCGTTTCTCATGATGTACTCTGCATATAAGTTAAATAAGCAGGGAGACAATATACAGCCTTGACGTACTCCTTTTCCTATTTGGAACCAGTCTGTTGTTCCATGTCCAGTTCTAACTGTTGCTTCCTGACCTGCATACAGATTTCTCAAGAGGCAGGTTAGGTGGTCTGGTATTCCCATCTCTTTCAGAATTTTCCACAGTTTATTGTGATCCACACAGTCAAAGGCTTTGGCATAGTCAATAAAGCAGAAATAGATGTTTTTCTGGAACTCTCTTGCTTTTTCCATGATCCAGCGGATGTTGGCAATTTGATCTCTGGTTCCTCTGCCTGTTCTAAAACCAGCTTGAACATCAGGGAGTTCACGGTTCACATATTGCTGAAGCCTGGCTTGGAGAATTTTGAGCATTACTTTACTAGCGTGTGAGATGAGTGCAATTGTGCGGTAGTTTGAGCATTCTTTGGCATTGCCTTTCTTTGGAATTGGAATGAAAACTGACCTTTTCCAGTCCTGTGGCCACTGCTGAGTTTTCCAAATTTGCTGGCATATTGAGTGCAGCACTTTCACAGCATCATCTTCCAGGATTTGAAACAGCTCAACTGGAATTCCATCACCTCCACTAGCTTTGTTCTTAGTGATGCTTTCTAAGGCCCACTTGACTTCACATTCCAAGATGTCTGGCTCTAGATTAGTGATCACATCCTCATGATTATCTGGGTAGTGAAGATCTTTTCTGTACAGTTCTTCTGTGTATTCTTGCCACCTCTTCTTAATATCTTCTGCTTCTGTTAGGTCCATACCGTTTCTATCCTTTATTGAGCCCATCTTTGCATGAAATGTTCCCTTGGTATCTCTAATTTTCTTGAAGAGATCTCTAGTCTTTCCCATTCTGTTGTTTTCCTCTATTTCTTTGCATTGATTGCTGAAGAAGGCTTTCTTATCTCTTCTTGCTATTCTTTGGAACTCTGCATTCAGATGCTTATATGTTTCCTTTTCTCCTTGTCTTTTCACCTCTCTTCTTTTCACAGCTATTTGTAAGGCCTCCCCAGAAAGCCATTTTGCTTTTTTGCATTTCTTTTCCATGGGGATAGTCTTGATCCCTGTCTCCTGTACAATGTCACGAACCTCATTCCATAGTTCATCAGGAACTCTATTTACCAGATCTAGGCACTTAAATCTATTTCTCACTTCCACATTGATTCATTTGAGGATATCGAAAAATCCTGTAGCCTTGGGATAAAGCCCACTTGGTTGTGGTGTATGATCTTTTTAATGTGTTGTTGTATTCTCATTGCTAGAATTTTGTTAAGGATTTTTGCATCTATGTTCATCAGTGATATTGGCCTGTAGTTTTCTTTTTCTGTGGCAACTTTGTCAGGTTTTGGTATTAGTGTGATGGTGGCCTCATAGAATGAGTTTGGAAGTTTACCTTCCTCTACAATTTTCTGGAAGAGTTTGAATAGGATAGGTGTTAGCTCTTCTCTAAATTTTGGGAGAATTCAGCTGTGAAGCCATCTGGACCTGGGTTTTTGTTTGCTGGAAGATTTCCGACTGTGATCCAAAAGTCTACAAGCAATAAATGCGGAGAGGGTGTGGAGAAAATGGAACCCTCTTACACTGTTGGTGGGAATGCAAACTAGTACAGCCACTATGGAGAACAGTGTGGAGATTCCTTAAAAAACTGGAAATAGAACTGCCTTATGACCCATCAATTGCACTGCTGGGCATACACACAGAGGAATCCAGATTTGAAAGAGACACGTGTACCCCAATGTTCATTGCAGCACTGTTTATGATAGCCAGGACATGGAAACAACCTAGATGTCCATCAGCAGATGAATGGATAAGAAAGCTGTGGTACATATACACAATGGAGTATTACTCAGCCATTAAAAAGAATACATTTGAATCAGTTCTAATGAGGTGGATGAAACTGGAACCAATTATACAGAGTGAAGTAAGCCAGAAAGAAAAACACCAATACAGTATACTAACACATATATATGGAATTTAGAAAGATGGTAATGATAACCCTGTATGCCAGACAGCAAAAGAGACACAGATGTATTGAACAGTCTTTTGGACTCTGTGGGAGAGGGAGAGGGTGGTATGATTTGGGAGAATGGCATTGAAACATGTATACTATCATATAAGAAATGAATCACCAGTCCAGGTTCAATGCAAGATACATGATGCTTGGGACTGGTGCACTGGGATGACCCAGAGGGATGGTACGGGGAGGGAGGTAGGAGGGGGGTTCAGGATGGGGAACACGTGTACACCCGTGGTGGATTCATGTTGATATATGGCAAGACCAATACAATATTGTAAAGTTAAAAAAAAAAAAAGAAAGAAAGAAAGAAAAGATTTTCTCACAATCTACATTTTATCTCTCTTTCTTGATATTATCTTTTAATGCACAAAGGTCTTCATTTGAAGGAGTCTAATTTATATTTATATATTTTTTTCTTTCTTATTTTGCATTTGCTGTCTTACCTATGAAATCATAGCAAAATCCACTGTGATGAACTTTTCCCTTAGATTGTCTTCTAAAAATGTTATATTTTTACTTCAAAGTTTAAGTTTCTGATAGATTTTGAGTTGATTTTTTGTATATGTTAAAAGGTGAGGGTCCAAATTTCTTCCTTTGTATGTGGACCTCAAGATCTTTTCTGCTAGTCTTCTGTTTTTCTCATTAACAGCTGCTCTTTAAATTTTTTCTCTTTTGGTATGTCAGAGGGAAGAAGTGAACTTAGCATCTTCCTACTCAGCTGTTTTGGTTACACTTCTATCATAGTTTCTTGTAATCCTTTTTATGTCTATAACACCATTAGTAATCTCTGTAAGTTCATTTCTGACTTTATTTGCATCTATTCTTTTTTTTCATTTTTGCCAGTTTAGATAATATTTTGATAATATTGCTGATCTTTTCAATCAACTAGCTTTTGGCTTTACTGATTTTCTTTTTTTTTTTTTTAATCTTCTTTTAATGTCTACTCTAATCTTCATTATTTGCTTCCTTCTACAAGCTTTGGGCTTGGTTTGCCTTCATTTTATAATTCTTTAAGGTATAATATTAGAATATTAATTTTAGATATTTATTCATTCTAAAGGTAGCCACAGACAAGTATAAATTTCCCTCTGATCCCTTCCTCTGAATCTCTTGTTTCAATCTCTTGTGTTTTCATTTATTTAAAAACTATTTTTAATTTTTCTTGGGATTTATTCTTTGATGTATTTATTGTTAACTTCAAAGCATACAAAAACTCTGCTCTTTAATATCTCCATCCAACTTTTTCTGTAATTAATGTCATAAATTACATATTAAATCAGTATCAGCTTTTAAAATTACTTTTGATCTTACCTTTACTGAAGCCATTTTTTCTCAATGTGATTTGCTTTACTATCTAGTAGCTTTTCATTTCATCCAAAAAGAGTCCCTTTTGTATTTTTTATAGGCAAAGTCTAATGGTAATGATGTACCCCCCAACTTTTGCTTTTCTGTTAATGTCTTAATCTACCTCATCTTTGAAGGAAACTTTGTCTGACAAAATTGTCAATTAACATTTTTTTTTCTCTCAGCACTTAGAATTTATCAATCTACTACCTTCTGGTTTGCAGAGTTTCTGATGAGAAATTTGCTGATCATCTTAGTGAAGATATCTTTTATGTGATTAATTACTCCTGTCTAGCTCCTTTCAGTATTTTTTCATTGTCTTTGGCTTTCAACAGCTTGAATTTAATGTCTTTGTATAGGTCTGTTTTATTTTATCCTACTTGAAGCTCTCAAGCTTCTTAAACATGTATATTCATGAAGTATTTCATTAAATCTGGAATATTTCACGCCATTATTTCTTTGTTATCCTTTCTGTCCATTTCTCTTTTTCGAGAAATCCTACAGTCTCTATGATTATTCACAGGGAAGTGTCCCACAAGTGCTTTAGGGTTCATTTTTCTACATTTGTTTTTCTTTTTGCTCCTCCAATTTGATAATTTTTATCCTTTCTTCAAGTGTGCTGATACTTCATAGTCATGTCTGATTTGGAACCCATGATGTGAATTTTTCACTTCAGTTATTGTAACTTTTTAGCTCCAGGATTTTTTGTTGTTGTTCTTTAATTTTTCCCCTTTATCAGTATTTTACTTACTTTCTACTTCATTTTCTTCTCTTTATTGTTCTCTTCTTGCCTGGAGAATCCCTATGAACAGAGGAGCCTGGTGGGCTACAGTCTATAGGTTCGCAAAGAGTTAGATATGACTGAGTGCTAAGCACACAAAAGGCAAACATACAGTAAAGACAGGATAACATCCACACAAAAAAATGATATCAAAACCAACAATGGTGACAAGTGGAGATTACAGATATTGGAAATGTATTTTTGAAATGATATTTGAAATGAAAAGATCAGTAACTTAAAACAACCAAATATATAGATGCTATGCAAAGCAAAATCTACAATAGCTACACATATAAAAAAGAAAAAGCAATCTGAGCACAACACAAAAGAAGGTTCTTCAACCACAAGAGAAGAGGGGGAAAAAAAGAAGGGAAGAAAAATACCTATGGAAACAAATCCCAAACAATTAAGAAAATGGCAACTGGAACATCCACATTGATAATTACCTTAAATGTAAATAGATTAAAAGCTTAAACCAAAAGACATAAACTGACAATTGATAAAGAAAACCAGACTGATATATATGCTGTCTACAAAAGACTTACTTTAGACCTAGGGACACATACTGATTGAAAGTGAGGAGATGGAAAAAGATATTCCATGTAAATGGAAAACAAAAGAAAATTGAAGTAGTGATACTTGTATCACACAAAATAGACTTAACCACAAGGACTGTTACACTAGAAAATAAAGGGTACTACATAATAATCAATGGATCAGTCTAAGAAGAAGTAATAGTAGTTGTAAATGTATATGTACCCAAAACAGGAAACAAATGCTAACAGTCTTTTATAAAAGAACTCAACAGTAATACAATAATAGTGGGGCACTTACACCAATGGGCAGATCATCCAGACAGAAAATCAATAAGGAAACACAATCCTTAAATGATATATTAGATCAAATAGACTTAATTGGTATTTATAGGACATTCCATCTGAAAGCAGCAGAATACAGTTTCTTCTCAAGTGGACACAGAACATTCTCCAGGATAAATCACATCTTGGGTCACAAAGCAAGTTTTAGTAAATTTAAAATAATTGAAATTGTATCAAGCGTCTTTTCTGATTACAAAGCAATGAGATTAGAAATCAATTGGGGAGGGGGAGAAATGCAAGAAAACATTGTACATGGAGGCTAAACGGCTAAACAGTATGTTACTAAACAAACAGTGGATCACTGAGGAAATTTTTAAAAATCTAAGGATTAATGACAACAAATATACAATATCAAAAACATANAATGAGATTAGAAATCAATTGGGGAGGGGGAGAAATGCAAGAAAACATTGTACATGGAGGCTAAACGGCTAAACAGTATGTTACTAAACAAACAGTGGATCACTGAGGAAATTTTTAAAAATCTAAGGATTAATGACAACAAATATACAATATCAAAAACATATAGGACACAGTAAAAACTGTTCTAAGAAGGGAAGTTTTAGCAATACAATATTACCTTGAAAAATCTCAAGTAAATATACTAACCTTAATCTGAAGCAACTAGAGAAAGAAGACTAAACAAAATCAAAGTTAGTAGAATGAAATCATAATGATCAAAGAAGTAATAAATGAAACAGAGACAAAGAAAACAGTAGCAAAAATCAATGAAACTAAAATCTGGTTCTTTGAGAAAATAAGCAAAATTAGCAAACTTTAGCCAAACTCATCAAACAAAAAAGGAAGAGGGGTCAAATCAATAAAATGAGAAATGAGAAAGAAGTTACCATGCACAATACAGAAATACAAAGGATATTAAGAGAGTACTAAAAGCAACTTTTTATCAATAAAAGACAATTGCATGACATGGAAGAAATAGACAAAGTCTTAGAAATGTACAATCTCCCAAGACTGAACCAGAAAAAAAAAAAAGAAAATATAAACAAACGAATTACAAGTACTGAAATTGAAACTGTGATTAAAAATCCTCCAACAAACAAATGTCCAGAATCCTGATGACTTCACAGCAAATTCTGTCAAAATTTAAAGAATCAACACCTATCTTTCTGAAACTCTTCCAAAAATTGCAGAGAAAGGAATATTCTGAATCTCATTATATGAGATGACCATCATCCTGATATCAAAAAACAGATAAAGATATCACAAAAAAAGAATATTATAGGCCAATATCAGTGATAAACATAGATGCCAAAATCTTCAACACTAGCAATTTGAACCCAACAATACATAAAAAGGATTGTACACTATAATCAAGTGGGATTTATTCCAGAGATGCAAGGATTGTCCAATATGCACAAATCAATTGATGTGATACACAACATTAGCAAAGTGAAAGTCTCTCAGTCATGTCTGACTCTTTGCGACCCTGTGGACTCTACAGTCCATGGAATTCTCCAGGACAGAATTCAGGAATGGCTAGCCTTTTCATTATCCAAGGGATCTTCCCAACCCAAGGATCGAACCCAGGTCTCCTGTATTGCAATCAGATTCTTTACTAGCTGAGCCACAAAGGAAGCCCGAGAATACTGGAGTGGGTAACCTATCTCTTCTCCAGTGGATCTTCCTGACCTAGTAATTGAACTGGGGTCTCCTGCATTGCAGTTGGTTTCTTTACCAACTGAGCTATCAGGGAATCACATTAACAACCTGAGTAGTAAAGCCATATGATCATCTCAATTGATCCAGGAAAAGCTTTTGACAAAATTCAACATATATTTATGATTTAAAAAAAAAAAAAAAAAAAAAAGCTCTGTAAAAAGTGAGCCTAGAGGAAAGTCACGTCAACAAAATAAAGGCCATATATGACTAACCTGAGGCAAACATTATTCTCAATGATGAAAAATAAAGCATTTCTTCTAAGACCAGAAACACGACAAGGATGTTCCCTCTTGCCACTTTTATTCAACATAGTTTTGGAGAGAGAGAGTTTTTGGTGCCTCTAGCCCTTCCTCAATGCCACTCCTAAGCACTGTATTTTAATACAATTAAAAATGCAATAATTTTATGAAGATTTTTCTTTACATTAAATGTTTAAATGGGTGTTACTTCTACAAAGCAATTTTTGAAAGCAATTTGGTTATAAATATAAGAATTGTCATAATTATTTGAAACACGATTGCTGTAATAGTCTGTTTTATCTAAAGCTAGGGAAAAGGTGTCACTCAGTTATAACCTAGAATGACGTTAATATAAAATTACAGTTTGCTGAAACATTGTAAAGTACATTCTTAAATCTTTTACTGGATTATTAAAACTTTAACTGTTTAAGAATCATTATTTAGGATTTCATTTAGGATTATTTTTAGGATTCATTATTTAGGATTATTAGAAGAAATATTGCTGCTGCTGCTGCTAAGTCGTTTCAGTCGTGTCCGACTCTGTGCGACCCCAGAGACGGCAGCCCACCAGGCTCCCCGGTCCCTGGGATTCTCCAGGCAAGAACACTGGAGTGGGTTGCCATTTCCTTCTCCAATGTATGAAGAGTGAAACGTGAAAGTGAAGCCGCTCAGTCGAGTCCGACTCTTCGCGACCTCATGGAACTGCACCCTTCCAGGCTCCTTCGTCCATGAGATTTTTCAGGCAAGAGTACTGGAGTGGGGTGCCATTGCCTTTTCCGAGAAGAAACATTATTTAGGTTTAATTTTAGAATATATGCTCTTATTTCCATGTTTCATTAAGACAATGTTTAAAATCATTAATTATAAGAAAATATAGTCCCAAGACATGCTGTGAATCAAACTTATTATTTTGAATATCTTTTCCTTTATTCTCTGTCATGTTATTTTTAACTTGTTTATATGCTTCAGATTTAAAAGATATATATAAGAATAGCCAAAGATGTTAAATTACATGAATGACTTAAAACCTAGGCTCAAAGCTGACTGATGCTTTAACAGTAGCATATGATTGATTTCAGATCATTATTTAAAGAAAATACTGCAATAGAATTTTCTGTTAATAATGCCAGGTTTAAAGCAAGATAGCAATCAAATACCCTCTTTTATCATTTGTACTTTTTCTTTAGCGCTCACTTAAGTTGAGACTAATAATATCAATAGCCTTTCCTGCATTTTAAAAGTATACTTTACGGTGATCATGGATTTTAAAATAACTATCCCTGAAATAAATATTATCTGACCTTCTGTGGAATCTGGGCAAGGGCTAATGCGATCATATTAGACTTTTCTTCTGAGAGGTTTTTGATCATTGACCCCAGAGTAAACACCACAACTCCATCTTTTCCAGAGCTTTGAACAAACTCTTCAAACTCCTGTGAAGAAAACAGTCTTTGAAATATAAAAGTNATCATATTAGACTTTTCTTCTGAGAGGTTTTTGATCATTGACCCCAGAGTAAACACCACAACTCCATCTTTTCCAGAGCTTTGAACAAACTCTTCAAACTCCTGTGAAGAAAACAGTCTTTGAAATATAAAAGTTTACAGTTATAATAGATGTCACACTCTTTTTTCAATGTGTCAGAATTATTAGAACAATTATGTAATTTCATTATATTAACTATTTCAGTGTATAATAGATGGCCTGAAATCCTTATTCAGTTCAGTTGCTCAGTTGTGTGTGACTCTTTGCTACCCCATGAATTGCAGCACACCAGGTCTCCCTGTTCATCACCAACTCCTGGAGTTCACCCAAACTCATGTCCATCGAGTTAGTAATGCCATCTAGCCATCTCATCCTTATTAGGTGAATTAAAAATTATTGTTACTAAAGGTTCATTTAGTAAAGCATATTTGAGGCATGTGTGTGTGTCTTTGTGCATGTGTGTTTGTGTTTATGAATTATTGACAGCCTGTTATCTTTTGCCATTTGCTGAGCTCTTTACATGTGTCATTTAACTTAGATGTATGGTTATTTTATGAGATATACATCCCATCTGTATACATTTACAGATGGGAAATCTATCTCAGTGAGTTTAAGTAATTTGTCCAAGTCTACACAGCAGGAGCTGGCAGAGCAAATTTCTACCTTTAAGTTACATAGTTCCAGTGCTGTACTTTATATTTAGCCTTAGATGCGAAAAAGATTATCTTTCATTTTTTCTGATAATTCACTGTCCGTACAATGATACAGTTTTGGTACATTAACTTTTCTCTGCTTTCTAAATTTCTATTTTATTTTATTTTGATTATATACATATATAGATATTAATATAAATTTCCACATACACAATTACGAATGAGATAGCCACATAACATCGGACCAGACAAATAATGCCTAAATACCTGTAAAACATACTCTGAGGATGATAGGGATATATTAGAAATATATAAGTTTGAATTAAAAATAAAAACAGTATATTCAATCATACTAAAATAAAAATAAATCTTTTTATCCTGTGTTGAAATACTAGCAAAACTAAGCCAATTAAATAAAATAAGAAAAAAAAGTGTGAGGCTTGAAATGGAAAGACAGGAAAGAAATTTATATTAAGAGATTTCTTACATAGTTATGGAAGCTGGCAAATTTAATCTGCAGAACAGNTCTTTTTATCCTGTGTTGAAATACTAGCAAAACTAAGCCAATTAAATAAAATAAGAAAAAAAAGTGTGAGGCTTGAAATGGAAAGACAGGAAAGAAATTTATATTAAGAGATTTCTTACATAGTTATGGAAGCTGGCAAATTTAATCTGCAGAACAGCACATTAGGCTGGAGACTCAGAGAAGAGCCACTGCTGTAGTTTAAGTCTGAAGGCGGCCTACGGGCAGAATTCAGTCTTTTGTTCAAGTCATATCTGCAACTAATTGGATGAGGCTTACCCACATAATGAAGAGTAATTTCTTTATTCAGGTCCACATACTTAAAAGTTGATTTCATCTAAAAAGAGTTTCTCAGTAAATTCTAGAAAATGTTTGTCTAAATAGCTGGGTACCTAGCCAGGCAGGATAACAGATAAAATTAACCACTACACTATGTTTACAGATGATTTGACTTAAGATATAATGTTATCTTTATGTTCAATTATAGCATAGTATTAAAGAAGGAAATGGCAACCCATTCCAGTATTATTGCCTAGAGACTCCCAGGGACAGAGGATCCTGGTGGGCTGCCATCTATGGGGTCACACAGAGTCGAAGATGACTTAGGCGATTTAGAAAAAAAAAAATTGCATAGAATTTGTAAGATTCACTAGGAAATATTTTGATAGCATCACTGACTCGATGGATGTGAGTCTGAGTGAACTACAGGAGTTGGTGATGGAGATTCATGGGGTCGCAAAGAGTCGGACTCGACCGAGCGACTGAACTGAACTGAGGAAATATTTTAAAATTTATATATAATACATTTTCATGTGTAATGAATGGACTTTGAACAAGAAAAGAAAATATTGAGGACTACTTCAATCAGATAGTAATACATAATCCAAAATAAAGGCTACTCACCTTCTTACTGTAGTGTATAGTCTAAGAAAATAATGACCATTAAATTCTATGTCTGTTTTCTCTGTTTGGGGATCAAATATTGTTAACAATAAACCAGAAATCTTCTTAAGAGATAAGTACTCATAGCTGGGTAGTGAAGATCCCCTGGAGAAGGGAGTGTCTATTCCACTCCAGTATTCTTACATGGAAAATTCCACGGACAGAAGAGCCTGTTGGGTTACAGTCCATGGGGTTGCAAAGAGTTGGATATGACTGAGTGACTAACCCTTCACACTTCATTCATGTAGGACAATAATAAGCACATTTAATTACCTTAGAAAGGGGCTTTGCAGGCTTGCAAAGCAGTCCTCCAACAAATTCAGTATTAGGTAAGTAAGGCTGAGGAAATTCAAAATTCCAGTAACTTTGAAACAACCACATGTCAGCTTTCCCCATAATCTCACATAGTGTGGTATGTTTTTCTGAATAAAAATGAAAGATAACAGAGGGAAAGGAATCTGATATGTGAAATGGGAGTTATTTCTCCACCTAATTTTCTAAGTAAATTCTTAAAGATCAATACTGAGCTTATGCAACCCAACTTAAATCAATTGGCCTTTTCCCCTGAAGAGTACACGATAGTCAGAATATGAAAAAGTAAGCATAGATTTAAGTATGGAGCAAAACCAAAAGCCTGTTGCTTTCTCTCTGTCAGTGGAGTCTTTCATCTTGAGCTAAGCCTGAACCCATTCATGTGCTTTTACTAAGTACAAGAAACAGGCAGCAATCCTCAGCCTTCTGAGATAGAGTCGCACCTTCTTTTCTGGAATTCCAATTCATCTCATCATCATTGCTCCAAAAGCCTCTGATTATGTTGAAAAATAAATTGTGCTTTACCCATCTTTTTTGTCCTGTTTTCAAGTGTGCTATCACAACTAATTACATCCTGAGTACTTTTAATACAATTCTTAAAGTGATTGTCTCCTTTGCTATAGTTAATGAAAGTTCTTATTTTACAAGATTTTATCCTCATTGGTGAAGATATTGCACTGCATAATAATCTGGTGGTGAAATCGTTTCTATTTTATAATGAAATTTACCCAGAGTTTTGTTATCTTTTTGAAATATATGCTCCATGTCACTGATAGGAGGAAACCATAGCCATCTGGTTTCTCACCACATGACTTTTTGAATATTCTCCTTGATGTTCTAAGTATGCTAAAGTTTTGATTAGAAAATGTAAGGGATTTGAACTCCTAGGACGATGCATCTGCAAAAGAGATCAAGGCAAATCTCAGTTAATGAGAGATTTTATTCTGGTAACAACAATATCCAATTTCATACTCAGCACATATCTTTAGGAAAATGTAGATAGGTTTTACTATGTCATTTATTTTTTAAACTTACTTTTGAGCTAAAATACATTGAAGTTAACTGCTAACTGGGAATATTTCGGTCTAGTAGAAAATGCTGCTGCTGCTAAGTCACTTCGGTCGTGTCCGACTCTGTGTGACCCCATAGACGGCAGCCCACCAGGCTCCCCCATCCCTGGGATTCTCCAGGCAAGAATACTGGAGTGGGTTGCCATTTCCTTCTCCAATGCATGAAAGAGAAAAGTGAAAGTGAAGTCGCTCAGTCTGTCAGACTGTTAGCGACCCCATGGACTGCAGCCCACCAGGCTACTCCGTCCATTGGATTTTCCAGGCAAGAGTACTGGGGTGGGGTGCCATTGCCTTCCCCGCTAGTAGAAAATACCATCTCCCAAATTACGATTTTATTGCTCTATAGGATATTTTTTGACCATTGTTTTGTCTAACCTAGGACTTTTATTCTAAAATCCCTTTATCCTCTGAAAGGTTTATAAATAGCTTCTCAATTTTTTGTAATGAATGTTGTCTTTCTTGTTTTTATTTCTCATCAATTATTTGAACATATCTATGACATGTTTTCGGAGAAGGCAATGGCACCCCACTCCAGTACTCTTGCCTGGAAAATCCCATGGATGGAGGAGCCTGGTGGGCTGCAGTCCATGGGGTCACTAAGAGTCGGACATGACTGAGAGACTTCACTTTCACTTTTCATTTTCATGCATTGGAGAAGGAAATGGCGACCCACTCCAATGTTCTTACCTGGAGAATCCCAGGGACAGGGGAGCCTGGTGGACTGCCGTCTCTGGGGTTGCACGGAGTCGGACATGACTAAAGCGACTTAGCAGCAGCAACAGCAGCATGACATGTTTTAATGAATAATTTTATAAATTATGTGTTATATTTTTAAAGTTGGAAAAACATACTTGCAATACATAACATAATGACGATTTTAAATTCTAAATAGCTAAATTATATCTATATCTTAGAGCATTTTAACATTTATGAGAGTAAAAGAAATGTGGTTCTTCTATTTATCAAGTTTTTACTCTTCTCAGATTATTGATATAGTCCACCAAAAAAAATATTCTAAATTGCTAATAACTATGGAAGAATCAGGGACAAAGTAATACCCTATCAATAAGGCATCACTCAAAAAGATGTTCCTAAACTGTGTCAGACTGCTGGGACCAGAAGTAAACAAACAAGTTCAACCAAATTGTAGATCAATCAAGGCTAAATCCATGATCAGAAAATGTAGTCTAGATGAAATTTTAAGTTATTTTTTTCTTAGTGTTGCCTTTTGTAGCCTGAACTCTCAACATGGATGTGTGATCGTTTCTGCCCACATTTTATAGGGCTATGTCTAGAGATATAAACACCTGTTTTTGTCACAAAATGCCCAGAAGAAGTTTCAGTGCAACATGTTGACCTTGATTAGGTCATATGACTTTTTTTTAATATATTACATATTGCCAGGCAGCAGAGTTCATTAGAAGCACTCATGTTGTTTTTGAGTTGTTGAATAATTTCTCAGAGGAAATATTGAATAGGTACTCAAAAAGGAAGTGGTTATATAAAATAAGAGATCACAGCTATAATTTTTTTTAACTTTTTAGGAATAAACACAATTTTTAGTAATGATAGGGTATTAGAGATACATCTGTTAAAATCAGTAACAAGAAAAATAATACAAATTCATATGAAAATGAAAAAGTTACAAATGGACAAATCATTCCTGAGAAATAAAAAGCTGTAGGCATCACACACTCTAATTTTAAAGAATATTATAAAGCTGTAATAATCAAAACAATACATAGGTTTAAAAATAGTCAACAGGTCCATTAGAACAGAAGCAAAGGCCCAAAGATAAACTGATGCATATGTAGTCAACTAGTATTTCACAAGGGAGCCAAAAATAGTCAATGAACTTACTCCACTACAAAATTATATTAAAATGGACCTTGCTTAAATATAAGACCTAAAACCACAAAATTCCTCAAAGAAAACAATGTGAAATAATTCTTGACATTCATCATGGCAGTGAATGTAAATATGATACCTAAAGTATAAGTAACAAAATTAAAAATGAACAAGTGGAACTACTTACAACTAGAAGTTACTGCATACTGCACAGAAAAAAAAAAAAATTAACAAAACGAGAAGGCAGCCTATGAACATAGAAAAAAAAATTTGCAAACCATAAGTCTGTATATGTGTTGTTGTTGTTCAGTCACTCACTCATGTATGACCCTTGGTGACACCATCAACTGCAGTACACCAGGCTTCCCAGTCGTTCACCATCTCCCAGAACTGACTCAAACTCATGTCCACTATATTTGGTTGGTGATGCCATACAACCATTTCATCTTCTGTGGTTCCCATTTCCTCCTGCCTTCAATCTTTCCCAGAATCAGGGTCTTTTCTAACGAGTCAGCTCTTCGTATTAGGTGGCCAAAGTATTGGAGCTTCAATTTCAGCATCAGTCCTTTCAATAAATATTCAGGATTGATTTCCTTTAGGATTGACAGGTTGGATCTCCTTGCAGTCTAATGGACTCTCAAGAGTCTTCTCCAACACCACAATTCAAAAGCATCAATTCTTCAGCACTCAGCCTCCTTTATGGTCCAACTCTTGCATCCATACATAACTAATGGAAAAACCATAACTTTGACTATATGGACCTTTGTTGCCAAACCAACATCTCTGCTTTTTAATATGCTGTCTAGGTTGGCCATAGCTTTTCTTTTAATTTCATGGCTGCTGTCACCATCTGCAATGATTTTGGAGCCCTGCAAATGAGGGCTCCAAAGAAAATGTGATCTCTCACTGTATCGATTTTTTGCCCATTTCCATGAAGTGATGGGACCAGATGCCACGATCTTCGTTTTTGAATGTTGAGTTTTAAGCTAGCTTTTTCATTCTCCTCTTTCACCTTCAGCAAGTGTCTCTTTAGTTCCTCTTCGATTTCTGCCATAAGGGTATTGTCATCTGCATTTCTGAGGTTATTGATATTTCTCCCGGAAATCTTGATTCCAGCTTGTGTTTCATCCAGCCTGGCATTGCACATGATGTACTCTGCTGCTGCTGCTGCTAAGTCACTTCAGTCGTGTCCGACTCTGTGCAACCCCATAGACGGCAGCCCATCAGGCTCCCCATCCCTGAGATTCTCCAGGCAAGAACACTGGAGTGAGTTGCCATTTCCTTCTCCAATGCATGAAAGTGAAAAGTGAAAGTGAAGTCACTCAGTTGTGTCCGACTCTCAGCAACACCATGGATTGCAGCCTTCCAGGCTCCTCCAGCCATGGGATTTTCCAGGCAAGAGTACTGCAGTGGGTTGCCATTGCCTTCTCTGTGATGTACTCTGCATATAAGCTAATTAATCAAGGTGACAATAAAGTCTGACACTATTTTCACTGTTTCCCCATCTATTTCCCATGAAGTGATGGGACCTGATGCCATGATCTTCGTTTTCTGAATGTTGAGCTTTAAGCCTACTTTTTCATTCTCCTCTTTAACTTTCATCAAGAGGCTTTTTAGCTCCTCTTCACTTTCTGCCATAAGGGTGGTGTCAGCTGCATATCTGAGGTTACTGATATTTCTCCCAGCAATCTTGATTCCAGCTTGTGTTTCTTCCAGGCCAGTGTTTCTCATGATGTACTCTGCATAGAAGTTAAATAAGCAGGGTGACAATATACAGCCTTGACCTACTCCTTTCCTATTTGGAACCAGTCTGTTGTTCCATGTCCTGCATACAGTTTTCTCAGGAGGTATTAGGTGGACTAGTGTTCACTTTCTTGAAGAATTTTCCAGTTTGTTGTGATCCACACAGTTAAAGGCTTTGGCATAGTAAATAAAACAGATATAGATGTTTTTCTGGAATTCTCTTACTTTTCTAGGATCCAGCAGATATTAGCAATTTCTGCTGGATCTCTAGTTCCTCTGCCATATCTAAATCCAACCTGAACATCTGGAAGTTCTTGGTTCATGTACTGTTGAAGTCTAGTTTGAAGAATGTTCAGCATTACTGTCCTAGCCTATGAAATGAGTGCAAAGTGAGCAGTAGTTTGAACATTCTTCGGCAGTGCCTTTCTTTGGATTTTGAATGAAAACTGACCTTTCCAGGCTGTGGTCACTGCTGAGTTTTCCAAATTTGCTGGCATACTGAGTGCAGCACTGTCACTGCATCCTCTTTCAGGATTTGAAAGAGTTCAACTGGAATTCCATCACCTCCGCTAGCTTTGCTCATAGTGATGTTTCCTAAGGCCCACTTGACTTTTCACTCCAGTATTTCTGGCTCTCTGTGAGTGATCACATAGTAGAGGTTATCTAGGTCATAGAGATCTTTTTTGTATAGTTTTTTTGTGTTTCCTTGCTATCTCTTCTTAATATTTCTGCTTCTGTTAGGTCCATACCATTCCTGTCCTTTATCGAGCCCATCTGAGCATGAAATGTTCCCTCGGTGTCTCTAATTTTCTTAAAGAGATCTCTAGCCATTCCCATTCTATTGTTTTCCTCTGTTTCTTTGTATAGATCACTTAGTAAGAGTTTCTTATCTCTCACTTGTATTCCTTGAAACTCTGTATTCAGATAGGTATATCTTTCATTTTCTCCTTTGCCTTTTGCTTATCTTTTTTCAGCTAGGTGTTGCCATCTAAAATATAGGGAGAACTCATAAAGTTCAATAACACAAAAACAAATAATTCCTTAAAAAATTAGCTGAAGACATGAATAAACAATTTTTGAAGAAAAGATTCAAATAGTTAATAAGAATATGAAATAATGCTCAATGTTACTAGTCACCAAGAAAATTCAAAGCAAACCTACAAAGAAGTAACATCTCATACCTGTTATGATGGTGATCATCAAAATGATAAGAGACAACTAATGTTAGTGAGTAGGTAGTGAAAAGAGACACCTTAACACTGTTAATGCAAATGTAAATCAATATAGCCAATATGGAAAATGTGATGGTGATTCCTCAAAATTTTAAAATAAAGCTAACATATGATCCAAAATTTCCACTTCTGGATATAATATAAAAAAAGAATAAAGCAAAGCAAACAAACAGAAAACAGATCACTGCACTCTCAGGCTCATTGAAGCATTATTTACAATAGCCAGAAACATGGAAACAACTTAGGTGTTTATAAATAGGTGAATGTATAAAGAAAACATGATGACAGATGGAGTGGAATATTATTAAGTCATGAGTAACAAGGAAAACTTGCCATTTGCCTCAACATGGATGGACCTTGAGGATAAGATGTTAAGTGAAGCAAGATAGGCAAATATATCACTTATATATGGAATCTAAAGAGAAAACAAAACAAGAACTACAACAAACTATAGACACTGAGAAGATTGGTGATTGTCAGATGCTAGGGTTGGGTCATGGTCACAATAGGTAGGTGAAGGTGGTCAAATGGTACAAAGTTCCAGTCCCAAAGTAAGTAATTAGGGAGTGTAATTTACAATCTGGTGACTCTAGTCACTAACACTGTATTATATTTGAAAGGCACTAAGAAAATAGGCTTCCCTGGTGGCTCAGAGGTTAAAGTGTCTTCCTGCAATGTGGGAGACCTGGGTTCGATCCCTGGGTTTGGAAGATCCCCTGGAGAAGGAAATGGCGACCCACTTCAGTATTCTTGCCTGGAGAATCCCATATATGGAGAAGCCTGGTGGGTTACAGTCCACAGAGTTGCAAAGAGTCGAACATGACTGAGTGACTTAACTTTCAAGAAAGTAGATATTAAGAGTTCTCAAGTAAAAACCATTTGTATTTATGTGTAGTGATGGATATTATCTAGAGTTATTGTGGTGACTATTTCACAATATGTACAAATATCTAATCATTTTGTTGTAAACCTCTGTTGAAACAAAATTATTTTAAAGCGGGACAGAAAAATTTTGCATAAAAATTTATCTGCCAGTTGAGGCACTCTCTGTTTTAGTCTTCAGTGTGCGTCTGCATTATACATTAACTAGATCCCCTTAGAAGACACAGGAAAGCTTGCTTACAAAGAAGAAAAATTTTCCTCCTTGCACCAGCAAGGTAACTCCTTAGGAGGTAACAGTCCTTCCTTAACCTCTTCAGGGGTCACAATGACCCACTACTCATTTTTTAGGACTACATAAACTGGCTATCAAATATTGTAATGTATAACCCTTTCTCTCAAAAACTTATATGACAATTCTTTAACTTCTAATGGGCAGAACATTCCTCAGAGATTCCTGACAGATTTTCTCCAGGGTTATAATCCTCAGATTGGCTCAAATAAAATTTTCCATTTCTTTCATAGGTTGACTATTGATTAACATTTTTGTCACCATCTGCAACTAATACAATGTTGCTGCTGCTGCTGCTGCTAAGTCGCTTCAGTCGTGTCCGACTCCGTGTGACCCCAGAGATGGCAGCCCACCAGGCTCCCCCGTCCCTGGGATTCTCCAGGTAAGAACACTGGAGTGGGTCGCCGTTTCCTTCTCCAGTGCATGAAAATGAAAAGTGAAAGTGAAGTCTCTCAGTCGTGTCCGACTCTTAGTGACCCCATGGACTACAGCCCACCAGGCTCCTCCATCCATGGGATTTTCCAGGCAAGAATACTGGAATGGGGTTACATGCTAATAATAACTCAAAAAAAAAAAAAATCTATCTGAAAGTGAAAGTGAAAGTCAGTCGTGTCAGACTCTTTGTGACCCCATGGACTATATAGTCCACGGAATTCTCCAGGCCAGAATACTGGAGTGGTTATCCTTTACCTTCTCCAGGGGATCTCAAAAAAATCTAGCTAATGAAAATATAAGAAAGATTCTGCTTTCTCAAGGGTAATTTATCCCTTATGCAAAACTTCCTTAACATAATCACATAATCACCTTAACATAATAAAAAAATAAATTATTCAAAAGGAAAATAGAAGGGATAAATGGACTTGATAAAATAGAGAAAAATTTTGTACTCAGGGTCAAAAGTCACTAGTTGACCTCTAATGCAATTTTAAATAGAACAAGAACAAAACACTGAGGTGAGTTTAAAAAAATTAGAAATATGATCCTTAAAAAAAAAAAAAAAAGAACTTCTTGTTTTAACACTTTAGAAAACAAGAGAAAATGAAACCAAACTACGTTATTTATTTTCTATTTTCATGCTTACAATTGCAAACCTGGCCACCAAGTAACCATTCCTTCACAAAAGAAAATGAAACCAAACTACATTATTTATTTTCTATTTTCAAGTTTGCTTGCATTGCAAACCTGGCCACCAAGTAACTATTACTTCATAGAAAACAAATATAAAGCCTTAGAAGGTGCAAGTTAATCAGAAAGAAAGTAGTCTGCATAAGAGCAGAAGTGAAAAACAGAAAACTAATGCAAGGTTAGAGAAATCAAGCACACTGTCTAATTTGGGTTCTCCAGACACTCCAAAATATTATGCATGAGTATAGAGAATATTCCTTCTTGGATATATTATCAGTATTTAATCATATAACACAAAACCATAAAAAGGCATGTTATTACTTTTAAAATTCAAAAGAATGTAGCCACAGAAGCTTGGATCTTCTTCACCTAAAATATCTTTTGTAAGTTTTCATACAGTCAGAGAAATATTTACATTTTTCATAGTATATAAGAATACTTACTATATACACATTTCTCTTACCTAAGACCTTGCTGTAATATTCATCCCATTCTGAAAATACATAATATGAATATATCATGTCACTCACCGTATACAGTAACCAGTTCTCCAGCCTCTATATAAAAGTCATGTTGTCTGTCTTCAACACCACAGTTCAAACGCATCAATTCTTCAGTGCTCAGTCTTCTTCACAGTCCAACTCTCACATGAATACATGATCACAGGAAAAACCACAGCCTTGACTAGATGGACCTTTATTGGCAGAGTAATGTCTCTGCTTTTGAATATGCTATCTAGGTTGGTCATAACTTTTCTTCCAAAGAGTAAGCATCTTTTAATTTCATGGCTGCAATCACCATCTGCAGTGATTTTGGAGCCCAAAAGAANTTCTCCAGGTAAGAACACTGGAGTGGGTCGCCGTTTCCTTCTCCAGTGCATGAAAATGAAAAGTGAAAGTGAAGTCTCTCAGTCGTGTCCGACTCTTAGTGACCCCATGGACTACAGCCCACCAGGCTCCTCCATCCATGGGATTTTCCAGGCAAGAATACTGGAATGGGGTTACATGCTAATAATAACTCAAAAAAAAAAAAAATCTATCTGAAAGTGAAAGTGAAAGTCAGTCGTGTCAGACTCTTTGTGACCCCATGGACTATATAGTCCACGGAATTCTCCAGGCCAGAATACTGGAGTGGTTATCCTTTACCTTCTCCAGGGGATCTCAAAAAAATCTAGCTAATGAAAATATAAGAAAGATTCTGCTTTCTCAAGGGTAATTTATCCCTTATGCAAAACTTCCTTAACATAATCACATAATCACCTTAACATAATAAAAAAATAAATTATTCAAAAGGAAAATAGAAGGGATAAATGGACTTGATAAAATAGAGAAAAATTTTGTACTCAGGGTCAAAAGTCACTAGTTGACCTCTAATGCAATTTTAAATAGAACAAGAACAAAACACTGAGGTGAGTTTAAAAAAATTAGAAATATGATCCTTAAAAAAAAAAAAAAAAGAACTTCTTGTTTTAACACTTTAGAAAACAAGAGAAAATGAAACCAAACTACGTTATTTATTTTCTATTTTCATGCTTACAATTGCAAACCTGGCCACCAAGTAACCATTCCTTCACAAAAGAAAATGAAACCAAACTACATTATTTATTTTCTATTTTCAAGTTTGCTTGCATTGCAAACCTGGCCACCAAGTAACTATTACTTCATAGAAAACAAATATAAAGCCTTAGAAGGTGCAAGTTAATCAGAAAGAAAGTAGTCTGCATAAGAGCAGAAGTGAAAAACAGAAAACTAATGCAAGGTTAGAGAAATCAAGCACACTGTCTAATTTGGGTTCTCCAGACACTCCAAAATATTATGCATGAGTATAGAGAATATTCCTTCTTGGATATATTATCAGTATTTAATCATATAACACAAAACCATAAAAAGGCATGTTATTACTTTTAAAATTCAAAAGAATGTAGCCACAGAAGCTTGGATCTTCTTCACCTAAAATATCTTTTGTAAGTTTTCATACAGTCAGAGAAATATTTACATTTTTCATAGTATATAAGAATACTTACTATATACACATTTCTCTTACCTAAGACCTTGCTGTAATATTCATCCCATTCTGAAAATACATAATATGAATATATCATGTCACTCACCGTATACAGTAACCAGTTCTCCAGCCTCTATATAAAAGTCATGTTGTCTGTCTTCAACACCACAGTTCAAACGCATCAATTCTTCAGTGCTCAGTCTTCTTCACAGTCCAACTCTCACATGAATACATGATCACAGGAAAAACCACAGCCTTGACTAGATGGACCTTTATTGGCAGAGTAATGTCTCTGCTTTTGAATATGCTATCTAGGTTGGTCATAACTTTTCTTCCAAAGAGTAAGCATCTTTTAATTTCATGGCTGCAATCACCATCTGCAGTGATTTTGGAGCCCAAAAGAATACCCATGGTGGGGGCAGGAAATGGCAAAATGGTTGTCTGAGGTGTCCTTACAAATAGCTATGAAAAGAAGAGAAGCGAAAGGCAAAGGACAAAAGGAAAGACAATACCCATTTGAATGCAGAATTCCAAAGAGTAGCAAGGAGAGATAAAAAAGCCTTCCTCAGCAATCAATGCAAAGAAATAGAGGAAAACAGTAGAATGGGAAAGACTAGAGATCTTTTCAAGAAAATTAAAATTTTCATGCAAAGATGGGCACAATAAAGGACAGAAATGGTATGGACTTAACAGAAACAAGATATTAAGAAGAAGTGGCAAGAATACACAGAAGAACTAATCAAAAAAGATCTTCAGGACCCAGATAACCACGATGATGTGATCACTCACTTAGAGCCAGACATCCTGGAATGTGAAGTCAAGTGGGCTTTAGAAAGCATCACTATGAACAAAGCTAGTGGAGGTGATGGCATTCCAGTTGAGCTATTTCAAATCCTGAAAGATGATGCTGTGAAAGTGCTGCACTCAATATGCCAGCAAATTTGAAAAAATCAGCAGTGGCCACAGGACTGGAGAAGATCAGTTTTCATTCCAATCCCAAAGAAAAGCAATGCCAAAGAATACTCAAACTAACACACAATTGCACTCATCTCACACGCTAGTAAATTAATGCTTGAAATTCTCCAAACTAAGCTTCAACAGTAGGTTAACTGTGAACTTCCAGATGTTCAAACTGGATTTAGAAAAGGCAGAAGATCAGTTTTCATTCCAATCCCAAAGAAAAGCAATGCCAAAGAATACTCAAACTAACACACAATTGCACTCATCTCACACGCTAGTAAATTAATGCTTGAAATTCTCCAAACTAAGCTTCAACAGTAGGTTAACTGTGAACTTCCAGATGTTCAAACTGGATTTAGAAAAGGCGGAGGAACCAAAGATCAAATTGTCAACATCCATTGGATCATCAGAAAAGCAAGAGAGTTCCAGAAAAACATCCACTTCTGTTTTATTGACTATGTCAAAGCCTTTGACTGTGTGGATCACCACAAACTGTGGAAAATTCTTCAAGAGATAGGGATACCAGACCACGTGACCTGTCTACTGAGAAATCTGTATGTAAGTCAAGAAGCAACAGTTAGAACTGGACTGGAACAACAGACTGTTTCCAAATCAGGAAAGGAGTACATCAAGGCTGTATATTGCCACGCTGCTTATTTAACTTATATACATCATGAGAAATGCTGTATTGGATGAAGTACAAGCTGGAATCAAGATTTCTGGGAGAAATATCAATAACCTCAGATACACAGATGACACCGCCCTTATGGCAGAAAGTGAAGAAGAACTAAAGAGCCTCTTGATGAAAGTGAAAGAAGAGAGAAAAAAATTGGCTTAAAGCTAAACATTCAGAAAACTAAGAACATGGCATCCGGTCATGGCAAATAGATGGGGTAACAATGGAAACAGTGACAGACATTATTTTCCTGGGCTCCAAAATCACTGCAGATAGTGACTGCAGCCATGAAATTGAAAGATGCTTGTTCCTTGGAAGAAAAGTTATGACGAACATAGACAGCATATTAGAAAGCAGAGACATTACTTTGCAACATTGTCCATCTAGTCAAAGCTATGATTTTTCCAGTGGTCATGTATGGATGTGAGAGTTGGACTGTAAGGAAAGCTGACTGCTGAAGAATTGATGCTTTTGAACTGTGGTGTTGGAGAAGACTCTTGAGAGTCCCTTGGACTGCAAGCAGATCCAACCAATCCATCCTAAAGGAAATCAGTCCTAAACATTCATTGGAAGGACTGATGCTAAAGCTGAAACTCCAATAGTTTGGCCACCTGATGTAAAGAACTGACTCATTGGAAAAGACCCTGATACTGGGAAAGATTGAAGCTAGGAGAAGAAGGGGACAACAGAGGATCAGATGGTTGGAGATGGCCTCATCAATTCAATGGACATGAGTTTGAGTAAACTCCAGGAGTTAGTGAAGGACAGGGAGGCCTGGCATGCTGTAGTCCATGGGGTAGCAAAGAGTCAGACACAACTGAGCGACTGAACTGAGCTGAACTGAACTTATGCTTAGTGACATCAAGTCCCTTTTCATATACTTGTTAGCTATTTGTGTGTCTTCTTTAGTCAAGGAGATTTTTCCCCCTATGTTTTCTTCTGGAGTTTCATGGATTAATGTTATGTTTAAGTATTTAAAGTATTTCTAGTCAGTGTTTGTAAGTGATGGAATATAGGGGCCCAAATTTCATTCTCCTTCATATTATTATCAATTTATCCCAGTACCATTTAATGAAGAGACAACCATTTTCCTATTGACTATTTTGGTTCTCTTTTCAAATTACTGTTTGGTATGTGAGGGTTTATTTCAGTGCTCTCATTCCTCTCCATTGGTAGANAGTGATGGAATATAGGGGCCCAAATTTCATTCTCCTTCATATTATTATCAATTTATCCCAGTACCATTTAATGAAGAGACAACCATTTTCCTATTGACTATTTTGGTTCTCTTTTCAAATTACTGTTTGGTATGTGAGGGTTTATTTCAGTGCTCTCATTCCTCTCCATTGGTAGATGTGTCTGTTTTTATGCTAGTACCATACTTTTGAAATCACTATAACTTTGTAGTATAATTTTAAATAGGAAGTGAGATGCCTTCAGCTTCATTCTTCTTTCTCAGGACTTCTTTGGCTATTTGATATCTTGTATGGATTTGTAACAACTTAAGTTTGTTTGTTTGTTTGTTCTATTTCTGCATCCCAAATGGCTTTAGAAGCTAGTCACTCAATTTACTCCTCCTTTCCCATAAGGAAATCTTTCTAGCTGGGAAGTTTTCTTTTGGAGGTGAACAATCATGGCCTTGGAGAGGATCATACAGGCATAATAAAGCTGTATTCACTGTTCCCCTGTGATTATTCTCAGGTCTTTCTGTTTGTATGCTTGTTCCACCATGTTGCTCAAATTTCCTACATAGACTTTAGAGCTCTCACAGATTTTTTTTTTTTTTTTACAAACAGTGTCTAATTGATCTTTGCCAGGGGACAGGGAGGCTAGTTCATCTATGCCTCCATTTGGATCTCTCAGTTTTACTTCATTGACTTTCTCTTGAAATACTTTTAAATTAAAAAGTAACACCATCACATTTTTAGAAAATTATTTTTCTTTTCCTATTTTTAAATTAGCACAAAGAAATAATAGAGGTATTATTTCTTCTGTTAATTGGTNGCCTCCATTTGGATCTCTCAGTTTTACTTCATTGACTTTCTCTTGAAATACTTTTAAATTAAAAAGTAACACCATCACATTTTTAGAAAATTATTTTTCTTTTCCTATTTTTAAATTAGCACAAAGAAATAATAGAGGTATTATTTCTTCTGTTAATTGGTTATAGCTACATGAGGAGAGTTAAGTGAATTTTCATTTTTATGTCTCTGTTCCTGTCATATCACCTAAATTCTTTATACTGATAATATCTGCAATGTTATAGAAACAAACAATAAATACTATTAATTGAAATAATAATATTCAGTAATAGCTTAGTTTCTTTAAATATATTTAGTATTTGTTTGTGGTTGGAATTTATTGCCCAGTAATCTATTGCCCAGGTGAATCAAATGCATTTACAGAATCTGAGATTTATAAGACAATCATATTTTACGTTAGCCACATCCTGGGAAAAAAGTAATCAATTTAGTTGAGTGAAACGACTTACTTATTTTAAAATACTAATGCTTCTCAGAAGAGTATTCAATACTCACAAAGGGTTGTTAACTGCTTTCAAAGCATTAAACAGATCGGAACTCATCATTCTGTGCAAGTCTAATTCAACAACTGCCTCTTTGACTTTTACACAAGAAATATCATGTTGATCACCAAACATGGCAATTCCCACCATAGGGACCCCATGGTAAATAGCTTCATAGATACCATTAGTTTCACAGTAAGAAATAAAAGCTCTGGTTTGGGGATGACCTAAAAAAAAATAAATTGCGTTATTCTAAGTTGCAAGAGTTTCACAAACAGAAAATTGTGACATGTTTATAAATCATTAATTCAATTAGGTAACATCTGTATAATTCTGTGCCACAAGGTCATATATAAATTTCTATAGGCTCTAAGAAAGCAGCTATTAGTTATTCCAGCAATTAAATCATTCCAAAAAGCTCTGAAAGGTTTGTGCAGAGTTAAATGATGTGGAGTACTTACATTAGACAAGTTGTTGGGGTGAGATGACTTCAATAAACAGGACTGAGGGATATAAGGAAAAAAAAAAAAACTGTGTGGGTGGGGAAGGGAGGAGATATGTTCAGCATTTCAATGTGAGAATGCTGGCATTACAGGCTAGAAAAATAGACCCAGGCAAGACTGTGAGATTTCTGTTTTAAATCTGCCCTTTATTTTAAGTAGTATGGAGCCACTTATAATATTTAGCTGGTGAAATGGTTTATCAGATTTTTTTCAAATAGTTGTAGTTAGGGGAAGAGAAGAGAGGTGGAGAAAATACATGCAGAGAGTCAGGAAGGTGCTGAAATATTTTATACAAAAGTTAATGAAAGCCTGATCTAAAGGTACTTTCCCTGACTCTGATTCTGAGGGAGAGATTGTGTCATAAAAAGGAAAATTATAGATTCCATATTTACGTTATATCTTCACAAAGATTCTATCCTTGACCAAAATCTAGTTTAGCTCCTCTAAAACCTTTCTCAACTAGGACCTGATTAGAGGGTTCCTTTGTTTATTTCTGCATTGCCCAATTTTACCAAGCATGCTATAAGTAAGTTTAGCTAGACTCTTCCAACCTTGATATCTGATCACACTATGTAGCTGTTGCCTCATACTTCATCATCCCTCATATGATGTCTAATGAACCTAGCCTACCTTTAGCAAGAATCCAATTAAGTCAGTTTGTCAGGGTTCTTCCATGCCCCCGATGTTTCCTCTTAGTAACTTGCCATCTACTGTCTCCTCCCCCAGCCCCCACCCTGCACTCAGCAGTTCAGTTATAAATTTCCCATGTTTCCTCTTTGCATTCAGGGTTTAGTCCAATTCTCTGTATTACTATAAAAGTCCATTGCAGTAGTAACTTTATTCATCATGATGGTCTTGAATAAAGTGTGCCTTATAATCTTATCAAGTGTCATGAATAATTTTTCTTTAACAAGCTCCAGAAGAAATGTAAAGAGTAAATTAAGGGTTTTTTGTTTGTTTGTTTGTTTGTTTTTTAAACTTATTTGGAATACAAATTTGTTGAATTTATTTTTACTGAGTAATCCTTCAGGTTATCCCTTATTCAGTTCCACTTAACTTTGCTTCTCAGGTCTTACCAAGATCATTCTGTTGATCCATTCATATAGCCAGGTATTGGCTCCTAATGTTTCTGATTTCTTCCCTGTGTATCTCCACAGAACTTATTAAGATTTAAAAAAAAAAAAAAAAAAGTCACTCAGCCCTGTCCAACTCTTTGTGAACCCCTGTACTGCAGCCTGCCAAGCTCTTCTGCCCATGGGATTCTCCAGGCAAGAATACTGGAGTGGGTAGCCATTCCCTTCTCCAGAGGATCTTCCTAACCCAAGGATCAAATCCAGGTCTCCCACATTGCAGGCAGAATTTTTACCATTTGAGTCACCAGGGAAGCTCAGATAAATGCCTTTATATATTTGAAGATTTTAAAATCACATCTCATCAGAAGGAGGCAATTGACTTGCAATTAATCTGGCTCAGTACCTCCTGGAAATACGCAGGAAAATGGAGGTTGTGAGTGATTAAGTAATTAATGTTTTAAACCATTGACACTGCAACAATATTTTCAAATGCTTGCAATAATCCCAGTCAATAGGCTATCATCTTCAGGATGATTCTCATTTAGGAGATGAAGAGAAAAAAATAATCTGTACCAGAAACAATTTCATATTGCTGTTAGTAGGCTATTCTGGTAAAGGAGATTTTTGAAACAAAGTCTTCAGAGGCAAAGTGAAGAGATACTAAGAAATTGGTGGTTCTTTGACTTTGTTATAAGTATACTTGGCAGTAATATAGAATAAAGAATTTCCTCTTTTATTATAGTAAAATATATATAATGATATTTATCACTTTGAAGTATTGCAAGTATAGAATTTGGTGGCAGAATTACCTCCACAGTATTGTGAAAAAATCATTGCTTTCTATACCCAAATTTTTTCATCTTTCCTACATAAACTGTATTTTTAAGCAGAAACTCCCTATTCCCTCCATTCTCTAGCCCCAGTAATGTGTATTCTACTTCTGTCTTTATGAATTTGACTACTCTAGATATCTAAGTGAAATCATACAATATTTATCTATTTCTCTCTTGGCATTCTGTCACATGGCTTTATGTTTTCATGGTTTATAGATGTTGTAACATGCCAGAATTTTCTTTCTTTTTAAGGCTGAATAATATTGCATTTTGTGTGTATATCACATTTTTTTACCCATTCATTTTGCTACTGTGTAAAATGTTGCTGTGACCATTGGTGTGGAAGTATTTGTTTTAGTCCCTGATTTCAATCCTTTTGTCTACCTAACCAGGATTAGAATTCCTGGTCTATGTGATTGCATCTTTAACTTTCAGTTCAGTTCAGTTCTGTTGCTCAGTCGTGTCCAACTCTTTGTGACCCAATGGACTGCAGCATGCCAGGCCTCCCTGTCCATCACCAACTCCCAGAGATTACTCACGCTCATGTCCATTGAGGTGGTGATGCCATTCAACCATCTCATCCTCTATCATCCACTTCTCTGTCCACCTTCAATCTTTCCCAGCATCAGGGTCTTTTAAAA
The DNA here is from genome assembly GCA_006410675.1 of Oreotragus oreotragus. Lineage (NCBI taxonomy): Eukaryota > Metazoa > Chordata > Mammalia > Artiodactyla > Bovidae > Oreotragus > Oreotragus oreotragus. The sequence goes on along the minus strand of SJYX01012989.1, from coordinate 229,193 downwards.
TGAGTTAGCTCTTTGCATCAGGTGGCCAAAGTATTGGAGTTTCAGCTTCAGCATCGGTCCTTCCAGTGAAAATTCAGGGTTGATTTCCTTTAGGATGGACTGGTTTNAATCTTTCCCAGCATCAGGGTCTTTTAAAATGAGTTAGCTCTTTGCATCAGGTGGCCAAAGTATTGGAGTTTCAGCTTCAGCATCGGTCCTTCCAGTGAAAATTCAGGGTTGATTTCCTTTAGGATGGACTGGTTTTATCTCCTTGCTGTTCAAGGGATTCTCAAGAATCTTCTCCAGCAGCACAGTTCAAAAGCATCAATTCTTCAGCACTCAGTTTTCTTTATAGTCCAGGGTTGGGGCAACTGAGTGTAACAGTGCTTTCATGGGGCCTTTTGAAGGCTGTCACCATTATCTTCATTACCTCCACCATAGTTTGGCCTTAGGTCAAATAACAAGGGAAAACACAGCCCTACCTTTCAACAGAAAATTAGATTAAATATTTAATGAGCATGGCCCTGCCCATCAGAACAAGACTCTCCTTCCCCTTTAGTCAGTCTCTCCCATCAGCAAGCTTCCATAAGCCTCTTATTCTCCATCAGAGGGCAGACAGACTGAAAACCACAATCACAGGAAACTAACAAATCTGATCACATGATCCACAACCTTGTCTAACTCAATGAAACTATGAGCCATGCCATGTAGGGCCACCCAAGATGGACAGGTCATGGTGGAGAGATCTGACAAAACGTGGTCACTGGAGAAGGGAATGACAAATGATGTCAGTATTCTTGCCTTGAGAACCCCATGAACAGTATGAAAAGGCAAAAAGATAGGACACTGAAAGATGAACTCCCCAGGTCAGTAGGTGCCCCATATGCTACTGGAGATCAATGGAGAACTAACTCCAGAAAGAACAAAGAAACGGAGCCAAAGTAAAAACAGTTGTGGCTGTGACTGGTGATGGAAGCAAGGTCTGTTGCTGTAAAGAGCAATATTGCTTAGGAACCTGGAACGTCAGGTCCATGAATCAAGGCAAATTGGAAGTTGTCAAACAAGAGATGGCAAGAGTGAACGTCACCATTCTAGGAATCAGCGAACTAAAATGGACTGGAATGGGTGAATTTAACTCAGATGACCGTTATATCTACTACTGTGCGCAGGAATCCCTTAGAAGAATTGAAGTAGACCTCATAGNCGTCAGGTCCATGAATCAAGGCAAATTGGAAGTTGTCAAACAAGAGATGGCAAGAGTGAACGTCACCATTCTAGGAATCAGCGAACTAAAATGGACTGGAATGGGTGAATTTAACTCAGATGACCGTTATATCTACTACTGTGCGCAGGAATCCCTTAGAAGAATTGAAGTAGACCTCATAGTCAGCAAAAGAGTCTGAAATGCAGTACTTGGATGCAATCTCAAAAATGACAGAATTATCTCTTTTTGTTTCCAAGGCAAACCATTCAATATCATAGAAATTCAAGCCTATGTCCCGACCAATAATGCTGAAGAAGCTGAAGTTGAATGGTTCTATGAAGACCTACAAGACCTTCTAGAACTAATACCCCAAAATATGTCCTTTTCATTAAAGGGGACTGGAATGCAAAAGTAGGAAGTCAAGAAATACCTGGAGTAATGGGCAAATTTGGCCTTGGAGTACAGAATGAAACAGGGCAAAGGCTAACAAAGTTTTGCTAAGAGAACGCATTGGTCATAACCTTCAGAGGAACCACAAAATTTTTTTTTCAGANTTAAAGGGGACTGGAATGCAAAAGTAGGAAGTCAAGAAATACCTGGAGTAATGGGCAAATTTGGCCTTGGAGTACAGAATGAAACAGGGCAAAGGCTAACAAAGTTTTGCTAAGAGAACGCATTGGTCATAACCTTCAGAGGAACCACAAAATTTTTTTTTCAGAGAAGATGCATAATTTAACTCTCTTATCAGCAATGCAAGAGGTCTTCGTTCTCCATCAACATTTATTTTTTCTTTCTTTAATAGCTGTTCTGTGTGAGGTGGTATGTCTTTGTTCTTTGATTTGCATTTCTCTAATGATTAATGGGGCTTCCTGTGTGGTTCAGCTGGTAAAAAATCCCGCTGGTAATGATTAATGACACTGAGCATCCTTTCATGTAATTTTTGACCATCTATTAATCTTCTTTGGAAGGAAATCTTTTAAGTACTCTCCCATTTTTCAATTGTGTTTTTGTCGCTGTTGTTGAGTTATAGGTATTCTTATGTATCATGTATCTTAATTTATCAGTGATACTATTTGCAAAGGTTTTCTCCCAATCTGTACATTGTATTTTATTTTCTTGGTACTATCTTTTGATGTAAAAAAGTTCTGTCCAATTTATTTTTAACTTTTATTGATGTCCTTTTGGTGTCATACCAATGAACAAAATTTTCTTATACAAGTGTTATAGTTTTACTTTTAAAGTTTGTCTTTGATCCATTTTGAGTTAATGTTTGTATATGCTGTAAGAAAAGGATCTATCTGTAGTATTTTGCATGCAGATATCAAGACTTTGCCAGCACTATTTGTTGAGAAGAGACTGTTCTTTCCCTTAGTGAATGGTATTGCATCCTTGTTGAAAATCAAGTGACCCTATATGTGAGGATAAATTTCTAATTTTCTTTATTCCACTGGGTAGTATGCCTGCCTTTCCTCCAGCACCACAGTGTTAATTTCCTATAGGTTTTATAGCATATTTCTAATTTCAGTATTTGAAAATATAAGTCCTTTCGTTTGTTGTTTTTCAGAATTTTTGGCTATTTGTAATTCTTGCTGTTACATACGGAGTTGAGGATTGGATTTTTCATTTCTACAAAAAGGCTGTTAGAGTTTTGATAGGTATTACATTAAACCTGTAAGATGCATTGAATATGTAAATTGCTTTGAATTGCTCTAATAATGAAAGCCATATCCTATAGGGGAGCCCCATTTTAGGTTGTGTGGGACTTTCTGTGTTTGTGTGTTGACTACTGTGAGTCCTGATTGTCCTGAAAGTCACTGGCCTTCAAATCCAGTGCTCTGGGACTTGACTTCCCAGCGCAGGATCCCTGCTTGGGGAACCCAATATTGGTCTCAGACTTTTCACATCTAGGGGACCATCTCTGCTAACTGACTCAGTTGGGACTATGAGTCTTGATTGTACCACTTCTCCATCCCTCCTGTCTGTCTCACTGAGGTTCTTTTTTATTTAGGTATTGAAAATCTTTATTGCTATTATTCTGTTTGTCCTCATCAATAGTTGCTCTTCAAATAGGAGCTATTTTGTTTTGCCTAAGGGAAAAGCTCAGCTGAGGGTCTTTCTGCTGTTCCATCTTGGCCATACCTCCAATCATATCCTCATAATTTTTATCTCTGTAAGCCATTAGGTTCATTTCTGATTTAAATTATTTGCATACAATTTTTTTTTTCCTTTTTGCTGACCTAGTTAAAGCTTTGATAATTTTGCTAACCTTTTCAAAGAACTAGATTTTGGTTTTTATTGATTTTCTGTTTTCTTTTTAAAATTTTATCTCTGCTCTAATCTTCATCATTTCTCTCCTTCTGCTAGCTTTTGGTTTAGTTTGTCTTCTTTTCATAGTTCTTTAAAGTATAAGATTTGGTAATTGATTTTAGATCATCCTTCTTTTTCAATGTAGGCACTTTACAGCTGAGCCACAAGGGAAGCCCCATTAATCATTCAAATCAGTTCAGTTCAGTTGCTCAGTTGTGTCTGACTCTTTGTGACCCCATGAATTCGCAGCACACCAGGCCTCCCTGTCAATCACCAACTCCCGGAGTTCACTCAGACTCACTTCCATCGAGTCAGTGATGCATCCAGCCATCTCATCTTCTGTAGTCCCCTTTTCCTTCTGCCCTTAATCCCTCCCAGCATCAGAGTCTTTTCCAATGAGTCAACTCTTCACATGAGATGGCCAAAGTACTGGACTTTCAGCTTCATCATCATTCCTTCCAAATAAACCCCAAGGCTAATCTCCTTCAGAATGGACTGGTTGGATCTTCTTGCAGTCCAAGGGACTCTCAAGAGTCTTCTCCAACACCACATTTCAAAAGCATCAATTCTTCGGTGCTCAGCCTTTCTCAGTCCAACTCTCACATCCATACATGACCACAGGAAAAACCATAGCCTTGACTAGACGGACCTTTGTTGGCAAAATAATGTCTCTGCTTTTGAATATGCTCTCTAGGTTGGTGATAACTTTTCTTCCAAGGGGTAAGCGTCTTTTAATTTCATGGCTGCAGTCACCATCTGCAGTGATTTTGGAGCCCCCCAAAATAAAGTCTGACACTGTTTCCACTGTTTCCTCATCTATTTCCCACGAAGTGATGGGACCAGAGGGAAATGCAAATCAAAGAACAAAGACATACCACATCACACAGGACAGCTGTTATTAATTTCTCTGTAACCTCTGCTTTCTCTGCATCTCTTGCTTTGGTCTCTCATGTTTCATTCATTTAAACAAATATTTTCAAATTACTTGTATGACTTATTCNGATCGCAGCCATTCTGACTGGTGTGAAGTGGTATCTCATTGTGGTCTTGATTTGCATTTCTCTGATAATGAGTGACGTTGAGCATCTTTTCATGTGTTTGTTAGCCATCCGTATGTCTTCTTTGGAGAAATGTCTATTTAGTTCTTTGGCCCATTTTTTGATTGGGTCGTTTATTTTTCTGGAATTGAGCTGTATAAGTTGCTTGTATATTTTTGAGATTAGTTGTTTGTCAGTTGCTTCAATTTTAATCATTGAGAAATTTTTTAAATGGAGTTACAACCAAAAAATTGCAGTAATTGATTTTTATAATCTTTTATAGCTTTTATACTTTCCTTAACTGTAATTTTGCCTTATTGCAGATCTTTATTTCTTCACATGGTTTTACTGTTTAGCAGCATTTCCTTTCAGCAAGGATTACCTTTTGCATTTTTTTACAGGGAGTCTAGTGTTAATGATATCCTTCAACTTGTGTTTACCTGGAAATGTCTTACTTTCTATTTCATTTTTGAAGGACATTTTGCCTGATATAAAGTTTTCAGTTAAGAATTTTGTCTTTCATCGCTTTGAATTTATCAATCCACTGCCTTTGGTTTCCAAGGTTTCTGATGAAAAATTTACTGATCACTTTATTGAAGATATCTTTTAAGTGATGAATTATTTACCTTATTTCTTTCATTAGCCACTCGTTACCTTTAGTTTTTCAACAACATGAGTATAGTGTGTCTTGACGTAGGTCTCTTTGAATTTATCCTACTTGAAATTCACTACGATACTTAGATTTGTAAATTTATGCATTTTATTAGATTATGGATATGTTAAGCTATTATTTCTTTAAATATTCTTTCAACCCATTTCTCCCTTTCTGGGACCCCCACAATGTGTATGCACATTTACAAGATGGTGTTTCACAAGTTTCTTAGGCTTTATTCATTTATTTTTCTCTCTGTTCCTTGAACTTGATAATTTCAAATACTCTTTCTTCAAGTTTGTTGATGCTTTTGCTTTCTCATGTCTGATTTTAAACTCCTTTGGTGAACTTTTCATTTCAGTTACTGCAATTTTTACCTCAAGAATTCTTATTTGGTTCCTTTTAAAAATAATTTCTTTCTCATTATCCATATTTCATTTTCTTCCTACACAATTTTCTTCTCTTTACCATTGTCATTCTTTATGCATCTTTAAGACAGTGGTTTTAAAGGAAAATTTTTGTAGTAATTCCAAAATCCAGGCTTCCTCAGGAATGGCTTCTCTAAGTTTATTTAGTTTCTTTGATTTAACCATACCTTCATCTGCCTTTGTATAGTTCATATTTGTTGAGCACTGTATATTTGATTTTTGTAGTGTTTTAACTTCAGAAATCATACTTGCTGCTTTGTTAACAGTTTGATTTTTGTTATTGCTGTTGTTGAAGTGTTTCTCTTTGCCAGAAATCAGGCTGAAGGTAAAGCTTTGGGTCTTGGGTATTTTTATGAGCCACTATCTTTCCCTGAGACATGCACATAACTTTCTAAATTTCACTATGAGTTTTTTTCTTTTTTTAATAGTCTGATTCGTTAATGCCTGGCTCCCAAATGGAGGAAAAAGGAAAAAGAAAAACCAATAGACTTATCCTTTTAAACCCATGGAAGTTGCTTCTTATAGTGATCAATTCAATTCAGTTCAGTCCCTCAGTTGTGTCCGAATTTTTGTGACCCCATGAACTGCAGCATGCCAGGCCTCCTTGTCCCTCTGGTTGAAACAAATGTGGCCAACTTCTATGCCTACACCTCAGTGATCATGGACAGTAATCGACAATCAGAATGCAGAACCACAGTACTTAGAGGATAAGGTCTTTATTGCCCAGCATGGTTTCACCAGATTCCCTCAGAAATACAGGCATGTGGGTTGTCATTGTACAGAGTGATAAAGACTTTGAAGCTGCTGCTATTCTTAAGGGCTGAAATTGACTAAAATTAGCCATAGTTTCTACTCAGTCTTTCCACTATGAGTTGTAAGTACAGTTAGATTCCAGGGTTCCAATACAGTTACTTCAGACAGTTTTGCTAGAACAGTTTTGTTTAGGTAGAGAAACAGGTCTTGGTACTTCCTAGTGTGTCCTGATTTCACCCTTAAGCATTATATTTTAATGCAACTGAAAATTCAGTATTTTTATGAAGATGGTATTTAAATTAAATATTTAAATGGGTACTATTCCCACAAAACATTTTTTGAGAGTAATGTGGTTATGAATACAATAATTATTGTGAGCATTTATAACTTAAAATTATATTTTATTCTCTATTTTAACTAAAAGTAGTGGGGGAGTATTCATGGTAGTTAAAAAATGACATGATTCAGTTATAATTTAAAAGGGTATCAGTAAAAAAATTATAATTTTGGGAAACATCAGAGAGTGAACTTAAATCTTACACTGTATTATTAAAGATTTTAACTGTTTAAAATGAAGGGTCACTATTTAGAAGCACTCCAGGAATCCAAGTTGTCAGTTCCAGGCTACACCATAGCCTGATCCAATTCATTAACTATAAGGAAATAGAATCCAAGGTATCCTGTGAATCAGTGCTGTGTTTTTGAATATCTATTCCCTTATGGAGACATCATGGTAGTTGTAACTTGTGTATATTCCAAAAATTCAAAACAAAACACAAGAAACAATAAACACAAAAAAACAAGGCTAGATTACATGGAAGCCTTAAACCTAGGCACAAAGCTGACCATTTCTTCAATAGCAATGAATCATAATTTTTACTTCATTATTTAAAGAAAATTTTGCAATGTATTTTCCTGTAAGTAATGCCAGCTTAAAGCAATAAAAGAATCAAATATCCTTAATATTTTTTTCTCTACACTTCACTTAAATTGATATTAATAATGCCAATACATTTTCCTATATTTTTAAGCACAATTTAAGGAGATCTTCATGAATTTTAAAATAGCTGCCCCTCAAAAAATAAAATTATCTGACCTTCTGTGAAATCTGGCCAAAGACCGATGCAACCACATTAAACTTTTCTTCTGAGAGGTTTTTGACCACTGACTCCAGAGTAAACACCATGACTCCATTTTTTCCAGAACTTTGTATAAACTCTTTGAACTCCTGTGAGGAGAAGAGTCTTTGTAATATGAAAGTTTACCGTTACAAGAACAAGATAGTTGCACACTTTTCTTAATGTTTCTGAATTATTAGAACAATTCTGTCTCTTCATATGTTAAACATTTCAGAGTATAAAGTTTGACCTGAAATCATTGGTTATTAAACAAATTAAAAATGATTTAAATTTGAGGTTCCCTCTCTGATTTATTATATGTATGTGTGTGTGCTTACAAATTACTGATTATGTGTTTTCTGCCATGTGTTGAGCTCTTTACATGTATCATTTAAATCTAAGAAAAATGTATATATTTATAAATGAGTAATCTATTCAATAAGGTTAAGTAATTTCTCTAAGTTTATACAGCTCTAGCTCACTGAGCCAAATTTCTAAGTAAGTTTGTTAATTGTAAAGACAGTTATTATATTTAGTATTGTCTATTCTCTTCTAGCACCCTCTTCACAATGCTCCAAATGAAGAGCGTTTGATTCCTGCTTTAAGTTAAATAGTTTTGGTGCTTCACTTCATATTTAGCCTTGGATGCTAATACCATTTTCATTCATTTTCCTGCTGAAACAGAGTCAGCAAAATGACATTATTTTGGTACATTCGTCTTGTTCTGTTTGTTTGTTTGTTTCAATTAGCAGTTTTCTTTTAGCTGTACTTTCTTTGTATAAACTTCGAAGAATACATTTAGAAATGAGGTAGCCATATAAACTTTCTGACCAGAAAAGAGATGTAGAAATACCTGTGATGCATACTCTGAGGATAACAGTAATATAACAGAAATATATGATATTACATTCAAAATAGAAATAGCATATCTAGTCATGTTGAAGTAAAAAGAAATCTTTCTATCCTTTGTTGAACTGTTAACAAACTAATTCAATCAATTAAGAGAAGGAAAAAAGTATGTAAAACTTGAAATGGAAATACAGGGAAGAGATTTATTTCAAGGAGTTGACTCACATGACTGTGGAAGCTAGCAAGTTAATCTGCAAAACAGCCCATCACGGCAGGAGACTCAGAGAAGAGCCAGGCTGCAATTCGGGTCTGAAGGCTGCCCACTGGCAGAATTCGTTTTTGCTTGGGGGAGTTCAGTCTTTCATTCCATTCAGGTCTTCAACTAATTGGATGAGCCTTGGCCATATAATGTAGGGAAACTTGTTACTCAAGGTCCGCATATTTAAATGTTAATGTCACCCAAAAATATCCTCACAGAAACTTCCAAAGTCATGTTTGGCTAAATACCTGGGGACCTGGCCCAGGCAAGTTGACACATAAAATTAACCATTACACTATATTTATAGATGGATTGACATAATCTGCAAATCTGAAGGAGATCAGCCCTGGAATTTCTTTGGAAGAAATGATACTTAAGCTGAAGCTCCAGGACTTTGGCCACCTCATGCAAAGAGTTGACTAATTGGAAAAGACTTTGATGGTGGGAGGGGTTGGGGGCAGGAGGAGAAGGGGACGACCAAGGATGAGATGGCTGGATGGCATCACTGACTCGATGGAAGTGAGTCTGAGTGAACTCTGGGAGTTGGTGATGGACAGGGAGGCCTGGCGTGCTGTGATTCATGGGGTCTCAAAGAGTCGGACACAACTGAGCAACTGAACTGAACTGAATATCACTTTACCTCTATGGAAGTGACCTGTATTAGAAAATAGCATAATAGTCAAGGTTTAGACAAGATCTGGAAAATGTAGCCCCCTAAGTACTCTTTCTAAAAAAATTAATTTTTATAGATATCCAGTGAAGTTAAATGCACAACAAAATTAAGTATGCCTGTGACCCATAACACTACCATTTCACTATTGGATATAAATCTCAGATATATGCATAGGTTTGCAATTTTTCCTCCCAAATATTCCTTGCTGTATCATAGAGATGGGGACACCTAATTGTACTTTGTGGGGAATAAATAAAATATGGTAAATATATATACCAAGTATCTCTGCAACAGTCAGAAATAATGAAATAGATTTACAAATAGAAACTTGGATACATATGAAAAAAATTCCATAGACTAATAAGGTTGAGGAAATGTGAATTATACGTACCTTGTGGCTCAGCTGGTAAAAAATCTGCCTGCAATGGGGGAGACATGGGTTCAATCCCTGAGTTGGGAAGATCCCCTGAAAAAGGAAAAGGCTACCCTCTCCAGTATTCAGGCCTGGAGAATTCCCAGGCTTGACCCCAGGGGTCACAAAGAGTAGGACATGACTGAGAGATTTTCACTTCACTATCATTTATGTAATTTAAAAATTCAGAAAAAGTTCTACAGATAGTTTGAGGATTCACAGTTATCTATATAAATTGCAATGATATAAATATTAACTACATTTGACTGCACTGGTTGCAGAGTAATGGAAGAAAAGAAGATAAAGAACAAATACAAGAAATGTAAATCAAAAGAGATGCCTGCCATGGGCCTAATTATGGAGTAGAATGACTTGAGAGTATGATTGATACATCCTATTGTCCTGAGAACCATGAAAAGCAAAGATAAACAAATTCTCTAATTCCACAAACTTATGTTTTGGCATCCAAAATCAAAGTGACATCTTTTATGACGGCTTTCCTGGTGGTTCATATGGTAAAGAATCTGCCTGCAATGCAGGTGACCTGGGTTTGATCCCTGGGTTGGGAAGATCCCCTGGAGAAGGAGATGGCTACCCACTCCAATATTCTAGCCTGGAGAATCCCATGGACAGAGAAGCCTGGTGGGCCACAGTCCATGGGGTGGCAAAGAGCTGGGCACAACTGAGCAACTAACACACATGATGTTGTCATGGGAGGGATATTTTTCAGTCCTCTCTCCAGCCTTTTCATATGTCTTTCTTACCAGGAAGAGATGAGCTTTGCTGTGGATCCCTAGTTGGGTCACCTTCCCTAGAGGATTGTTGTAGTGCTTTAAGAACACACGTACTTGGATAAGTGTGGCTGTCTCTCTACTTCTTCAATAGATGGACCCAAAGGTTAAGAAGAAAAGATCCTGGGACTTAGTTTCTTTCTTTCTTTCTTTTTTTCCTTTTACTGTTTACAGAGATCTCATTAATAGCTTCCCTGGTTGCTCAGTGATAAAGAATTTGCCTCCCAAGCACGTGACGCTGGTTCAGTTGACGGGGATGGCAACCCACTCCAACATTCTTGCTTGGAGAATCCCATGGACAGAGGAAACTGGTGGGGTACAGTCTATGGGGTCGCAAAGAGTCAGACACCACTGAGACTCTGAGCACAAAGGAGCATTAATGTGACATAGCTGCCTGACTATTGGTAAGATTTTGGCTCAAGGGAAGAAAGAGTTGTATACAGTTGAATTTAACCAAATATTCCAGGCTAATTTACCAAAGGGCACTGCATAGGGGTTAAGACATCACTTTGCCAACAAAGGTCCATCTAGTCAAAGCTGTGGTTTTTCCAGTAGTTGTGTATGGATATGAGAGTTGGACTGTAAAGAAAGCTGAGAGCCAAAGAATTGATGCTTTTGAACTGTGGTGTTGGAGAAGACTCTTAAGAGTCCCTTGGACAGCAAAGAGATCCGATCAGTCTATCAGTCCTGGGTGTTCACTGGAAGGACTGCTGTTGAAGTTGAAACTCCAATACTTTGGCCACCTGATGTGAAGAACTGACTCATTGGAAAAGACCCTGATGCTGGGAGGGATTGAAGGCAGGAGGAGAAGGGGACGACAGAGGATGAGGTGGTTGGATGGCATCACCAACTCTATCTGCCTTCTCCAGGGGATCTTCCCAACCCAGGGATCAAACCCAGGTCTCCTGGGTTTAAAGAATTGAAGGCAGATTCTTTACCATGTGAACCACCATCACTATGGAGTTTTGAGTAAACTCCAGGAATTGGTGTTGGACAGGGAAGCTTGGCAAGATGCAGTCCATGGGATAGCAAAGAGTCAGACACTGCTGAGTGAACTGATTCTCAGCTCATCTCCTTATTTAAATCTTGCTCCATTCTGAATCATTTAGTAGGCCATATTTATGCAAGGGTAAGTTGTATCATGTTGCCGCTTAAAAATTATACATTGATCCTTCACTGACCTTAGATTTTAAGTAAAGAATACTTAGTATTGCTCATTTGATTTTTTTATAACCTATCCTCTAATCACTTCTCCAGGTTAATTTCTCTTTGTTCAAACCCAACAAGTCATCATTACTGAATTTCTACCAGGATTCTGAGTGAACCATTCCATCTCTATTTGCTCTTTTCTATAATTATTATACTATCCTTATTATGTCCATTTTTAGACTAAGTTATGCAAAATAACTTTCAACTTCACACTCTCAGTAGCCTAAAACAACACATTGTTTCTTTCTCATGTCATATGTCCATCTACTGAGCTGCACCTGTGGCTATATTCTTTAATCAGGACTCAGGTCAACAGAGTAGCCACTCTGGAACACATCCCTTTGACATCACAAAGGAAAAGAGAACTCTAGGGTAAGTGCTCCTGACAATTGAGTGCTGGACCTGGAAGGGATTCATGCAACTTCAGTTCACTGTCATTGCCCAGAGAGTACGGGACAATTTCACTAAACTCCGAGGGTAGGACAATTATTGTTGGCAAATATCTGGCATATTTGATAAGCCTCAGTAAGGATTACCATGATAACATGGCAAATACTTAATGGTAGCATAATATTAATAGTTTAAGGTGGATAAATACAACGGATGGAGTAGCCTGGTGGGCTGCAGTCCATGGGGTCGCTAACAGTCTGACAGACTGAGCGACTTCACTTTCACTTTTCTCTTTCATGCATTGGAGAAGGAAATGGCAACCCACTCCAGTATTCTCGCCTGGAGAATCCCAGTGATGGGGGAGCCTGGAGGGCTGCCGTCTATGGGGTCACACAGAGTCGGACACGACTGAAGTGACTTAGCAGCAGCAGCAGCAGCAGCAAGGTGGATAATTCCCGTTAACTCTTATGTCTAGTTTTTCTGTTTGAGAGTCAAATACTAAAAATGATAGACTTGAAATCATTCCAGGAGGTAAATACTCAGAGAAGTATAAAGAAGCACATTTAATTTACCTTAGGCAGGGGATTTGCAGGCTTGCAATGCAGTCCTGCAACAAATTCAACATTAGGTAAGTAAGGGTATAGAAATTCACAATCCCAGTAAGTTCGAATCAACCACATTTCAGCTTTTCCCATAATCTTACATAATGTGATAGGTTTTCCTGGACAAAATAAAAGAGTGGAAAAGCAATCTCTTATGTTAAGTGGGGCATGTTTTGCCAAAGAATTTTCTAAGAAAAAATATTTAAAGAACAAATATTAGTTCTATGCAACCCATGAGAAATCAATAAGCCTTCCCCCCTCAAGAGTACATGTTACTGAGATTATGATACCTAAACATGGATTTAGGTATGGAATAAAGCCAAAAACCTATTTCTTTCTCTCTGCCAACAGAGAGAAACAGCTCTGTTTGAGCTAAGCCTGAGCACAGCTGCATGCTCAGAATCAGCATGTGCTCCTAGTTTTTGTTCATTCAGCCAGAGGTCCTCAACCTACTATGGTAGTCTCCTCCTTTTCTGGAATTCCAATTTATCTCATCCTCACTGCTCTAAAAGTGGCTGATATCTTTCAAAAACAGCACTTGAAATTTATCCATCTTTTCCTCTGGTGTTTGGTACTGTTCTTTCATAACTAAATACATCCTATCAGGAATGAAAATCCTTTAATAAAAATTTGAAAGTAATGATCTTCTTTCCTATACATAACTTAACTCCTATCTCACAAGACTTTGTTCTCTTTGGTGAAGATAGAGCACTGCATAATAATTTGATGGTGTAATATTTGCCATTTTGACATATTTAGCTGATAAACATTACCAAAGGGTGACTTTTGAACTGAAGTGGAGACCAAGTGAACATGAACAGAATAAGAACTCAAATTAGTAACTCTGCATTGAGTTATCTTCCTTAGTTTGGAAACAGAGCTTCATTTCTAAACTATATTTAATTACTGTGGCATAAGAACCTTACCCTGGAGAAGGCAATAGCACCCCACTCTGTTACTCTTGCCTGGAAAATCTCATGGACAGAGGAGCTGGGTTGGCTGCAGTCCATGGGGTTGCTAAGAGCTGGCACAACTGAGCAGCTTCACTTTCCACTTTCACTTTTCCCTTTCATGCATTGGAGAAGGAAATGGCAACCCACTCCAGTGTTCTTGCCTGGAGAATCCCAGGGATGGCGGAGTATGGGGGGATGCTGTCTATGGAGTCACACAGAGTTGGACACGACTGAAGCGACTTAGCAGCAGCAAGAACCTTACCCAGAGTTTGATGTCCTTTTGAAATACGTGCTCCATATCACTGATAGAAGGAACCCGTATCTATCTGTTTTCTCACCACACGGCTTTTTGAATATTTTCTTGATGTTCTAAGTGTGATGAAGTTTTGATCAGAAAATATAAGGATTTTTTTATCTTACCAGAACAATCTTTTTATGTAAAAGATCACAAACAAAATCTCAGTAATTTAGAGGCTCACTCTGTTAATGACACAGGTATTAAAAATCCAGTTTCAAATCCAAGACAGACCCCATACTGGAGTCTTACTGGTGTTAACCAGGGGTATAATCTTATTCACTTTGTGTGAAGTTTCTCTCTCATGCTTTGTTTTAATGACAGTTTTACTGAGATGCATTTTATATGCCATACAATTCTTCTTTTAAAATAAACAATTGAGTAGTTTTGAGTACATTTGTAACATTATGAAAACATCACCACTGGCTCAGTGATAAAAGATTCTGACTGCCAATGCAAGAAACTCAAGAGATATGGGTTCCATCCCTGAGTCATGAAGATCCCCTGGAGTAGGAAATGGTAACCCCCTCCAGTATTTTTGACTGGAGAATTCCATAGAAGGGGAGCCTGGCAGGCTGCAGTCCATGGGATCACAAAGAGTGGGAAATGACTGAACACACATGTGCATGCATATACACCACTATTAAATTCAAAAGCAAATTTATTACTCTCAAAAGAAATCCTGTATCCATTAGCCATTATTCTTCATTTCTAAACCAGTAACCTATTTTTTTCTTTACTTGCGTGTTCCAAAATAATTTTATTTCCCTTAATATAAATGAATTCATACATTATCACGTCTCTTTCATTGTCTTCTTTCACTTAGCATAATGTTTTGCAAGGTTCACCTGCATGGTAGTATGTATCGGTACTTAATTACTTTTTGTTGCTGAAAGATTTTTGTTGAGATATACTTCATTTCGTTTATTCATTCACTGGTTGGTGAACTTTTGGGCTGTTTTCATGTTTGTCTACTATGAATAATGCTGATATGAGCATTCATGTATATGTTTTCTATATACATATGTCATAATTTTTCTTGATTTTAAACCTAGGAGTAGAATTGCTGGGTCATATGACTGTTTCACTAACCTTCATATTATCAGATGACATCTTTTTCCTGTTAATTCTCCACTCTTAACTTAGTAATCTAGAGCAGTAAAGAACCCACCTGCCAATACAGGTTAGATGTTTAGAGACGTGGGTCAATCCCTGGGTCAGGAAGATCCCCTGGAGGAAAGCACTGGCAACCCACTTCAGTCTTCTTGCCTGGTGAATGCCATGGACAGAGCAGCCTAGCAGGCTGCATCCCTTACAGTCCCACAGAGTCAGACATGACTGAAGCAACCTAGCATACATGCACACATGCATGCACTTATTGAATGCATCTTATTGAAATGAATCTGATATTGTAGGAGAAATAAAAAAGCAGTTTATTTGAATAAAAAGATTTTGAGACAATATCTCAAATTTGGAAAAGCATTTCAGAATTTCCAAAAGCAATGCTACATTTGATATAATGCTAGAGCATTCACTGAATATTAAATGATTAAACAATTATTTACATTCTTTAAGAAAAGGATAGGAAAGCATGACTATGCTTTGTTTTGTTATTTATTATTGATTTATTGTGGACTTTTGTGTTCTGATACTGTGAAGTTAAAAACTTGAGTTATATTTCTGTCTGGTAAAAAAAAATCATCCATTAAATTATGATTTTGTTACCCCTTTAGACATTGACCATTTTTGTGCCTAACCTAACAGTTTTCTCCCAAAATGTTTCTAAATATTTCCTCAATATATGTTTTGAAACAGATACCATCTTACTGATTTCCTTTTCAATTATTTGAATATATCTGTGACATGATTCAGTTTATAATTGTATAATTTAAGTTATCCTTTTAAAATCTGAAAAAATATACTTGAAATATACTTTATAATGAAGATCCTCAATGGATTCTGAATAGCAATCTATATGTAATAGCATTTTAAAAGTTATGAGAGTCAAAGAAATGTTTTTCTTCTATTTACCAAGCCTTTATTATTCTTTCTCAGATTATCGATATATTCCCCCAAACAATTTTCTAATGTGCCAAGAGTTAGGAATAAATCAGACAGAGTTATGTCCTATCACTATTCCTTACTATAAAAGAGTTTTCAAAACTGAGTACAAAGTTGCTGGAACCACAAGTAGGCAAATAGCTTCAGTACAGCTGTAGATCAGTCACTGCTTGATCCATGACTCAGAAAATGTCACCAGAAGATTTTCAGTTTTCTTTTCTCACTTTTGCCTTTTGCAGCTTGGAATCTCACTTTGCAGCAGTTTTTCCCACATTTTGGGGGGTCAATTCTAGAGATATAAGCATCTGTTTCTGTCACAGAGTGCCCAGAAAAAGCTTTCATGCAACACGTCAACCTTGATTAGGTCATATACCTTTTTTGAATCTGTGGCATATTTCTGGGCCGCATACTTCAGTAGAAGCACTCATATTGTTTGTGAGTTGTAGAAGAAATAATTTCTCAGAGGAAATTCTGAACAGATATCTTGAGAAAAATGAAGTGGCTACATAAAAGAAGAGATCACAAGTGTAAAGAAAACTTAATTATTTAGGAATAAGCTTAATTTTTAGTAATGATAGGGTTTTAGAGATATTGATACTTCTGTTAAAAAATAGCAACAAAGAAAACACTTTTAAAATTCATGTGGAACTACAAGACTTCAAATAGTCAAAGCAACCATGATAAAGAAGAACAAAGATGGAGGCATCACAGTTTCTGATTTTAAGCAATACTTTAGAGCTGTACCAAGCAAAATGATATGATACTGGCATAAAAGCAGACCCAGTGATCAATGGAACAGACTCAAGAGCCCATAAATAAGCCCATACATATATGGCCAACTAACACTTCACAAAGCAGCCAAAAATATTCAGAGGAGGAAGACAGTCTTAAATAATTCTTGCTGAAAAAACTGGATATTTACATGCAAAAGAATGAAACTAGACCCCAATTTTACTTCACTACAAAAATTAACTTGCAATGGAATAAGAAGAATATAAATGCAGGTCCTGACACCATAAAATTCTTAGGAGGAAATATAGGGGGAAACCTTCAGACATGGATCTTGGCAATGGTTTTTTAAATATGACAATAAAATCATGTGATAAAATTAAAAATTAAAAAGTACAGACTAATTCACATTATAAAGCTTTTGAACAGCAAAAGAAATGATTAACAAGATGAAAAAGCAACCTATGAAATGAGAGAAAATACTTGCAAACCATGTATCTCATTTGTTGTTACTATATAAAATGTCCAAGGAAGACAAAGAATTCAACAATGGAAAAAACAAATAATTCAACTAAAAAATGAACAAAGGACATGAATAGACATTTTTCCAAAGAGGATACTCAAATAGTCAACAAGTACATAAAAATGTTCTCAACATCACTAATTACGAGAGAAATGCAACTCAAAACCACAATGAGATATCAACTTTCACCTATTAGGATAGCTATCATTAAAAAGAGAACAAATAACACATACTGGTGGGGATGTGGAGAAAAAGAGACCCCTTGTGTTCTGTTAGTGGGAATGTAAATTGGTAAAGCTACAATGGAAAACAGTATGGTTGTTCCTCAAAAATTTCAAAATAAAACTAATACGAGGCACTCTCATGTCAGTTGTATCATTATTGACAGTACTCATAATGTGAAAATAATCTGTTTTTCAGTGAGTGAATGGACAAAGAAAATATGATTATATCAAAAAAAGGAATATTATTAAGTCATGAAAAAAGGAACAATCTGCCACTTGCTTTAATTAACCAAGAATGGAACTTGAAGGAAATATGGTAAGTAAAGTAACTCAGAGAAAGACAAATATTGTTTGATATTATTTAAATATGAAATCTAAAAAGAAAGTGAAACAAAAAAAGAAAAATAAAGTCACAGAGAACAGACTGGTGGTAGCTATATCCTAGGGATAAAGGAGAGACACAAAGGTGAAGGTGGACAAAAGATACAAACTTCAGTTTTCAAATAAGCAAGTCCTGGGGATCTAATGTACAGCTTGGTGACTATAGTTAATAACTGTGGTTGTTTTTTAGTCACTAAGTACTGTCTGACTCTTTTGCCACCCATGGAGTGTAGCCTGTTAGTCTCCTCTCTCCATGGGATTTTCTAGGCAAGAATACTGAAGTGGGTTGCCATTTCCTTTTCCAGGGGATCTTCCTGACCCAGGGATCAAATGTACTGGCAGGCAGATTCTTTACTACTGAACCAACAGGAAGCCCATCGTTGTTAATACTATATTGTATATTTTAAATGTGCTAAGAGAATAAGTCTAAAGTCCTCATCTCAAAGGAGAAGAGAATTTTAACTATGTGTGGTGATGAATGTTAACTAAAGTTACCTTAGTGATTGTTTCAAAATATGTACAAATATAAAATCATTATGTTGTATACCTGTGATGAAACAATATGGTTTGAAAGCAGGACAAGAAAAATTTAACATAAAAAGTTATCTGCCATTTGAGTCAACACCCTGCTTCCCTTTAGTATACATTCTGCATCTCTGTTGTACATTATCAAGATCTCCTTAGAAGATACAAGAATGTCTACTCACAATAAAACAAAAACAAACAAAAATTACGATTTCCTCCTGGCACCAGCAAAGTAACTCCTTAGGAGATAGCATTCCTTCCTTAATCTCTCAAGAGGTCACAGTGACCCACCACTCACTTTATTGGCCTCTGTAAACTGTCAGTATATTACTTTGATGTAAAACCCTTTATCTCAAAAACGTATAACTGTTTCTTTGACTTCTAATTGGTGAAATGTTCTCCAGCGCTTTTTGAAAGACTCTTTCCTGGGTTATAATCCTCACATAAAATTTTCCACTTGTTTCTTAGGCTAACTATTGGCTAAGTTCTTCATCCACACCTGAAACTAATACAATATTATATGTTAATTATATTTTTAAAAAATCTAACTAAATAATGCAACTAGGATACTGCCTTCACTAAGAGATTTATTATATTGTGCAAAATCATACTTAGCACAATTAAATAAATTAAATAAATGCTGCTTTAAAAAATCAATTAGGAAAAATGAAAAATAAAGGGGCACACAGACTTAGTGAAATAGAGAAAATCTTTTTGTTGGAGTCAAAGCTCACTAATTGACTTTAATGTAGTTATGAACAGAACAATAACAACAGGATGACAAGAAATAAGTTTAAACATATAGAGACATGGTCCTTTAGAGAAAAATCTTCCATGTTTCTCCTTTGGGAGACAAGAGTAGAAAAACCAAGATTTATATATTTCTTTTCCAGTTTCATGCTCAACACATTCTAAGCCCGGGAATCAGCCAACCAAGTGTTGATAGGATGCAAATAGAAAGCTTGAAAAAAGAGAAGATTAATCAGAAAGAAAACAGGGTATATAAAAAAAGAAGTTCAAAAAGAGAGAAATAGCCCAGGTTTATGGAACTTACATTATCAGATTTGAGTTTTCCAGATACTTAAAAAAATTAGTAACATCAAACAAGATATATGGGAAAATAAAGAGAATATTTCTTCTGTGATACATAGTTTCAATACACAATGATCTGATACAAAACAAAAAACCAAAAGCTTAAAAAAAGGAAAAATTAAAGAAAAAGTTATTATTTTCACTCAAAACAGTTAAGCAACAGAATCTCTTATCTCACTTAAAACTTTTCAAAGGTTTCATACAGTCAGATAGACATTCACATTATAAGTATAAAATAAGAATCATTATTGCATGCAGATTTCTCTTACCTAAAAACTTGCTGTAACACTCATTTCATTCTGAAAATTAATAATGTGCAGATATCACGTCACTCATGGTATAAAATAACCATTTCTCCAGCCTCCGTATAAAAGTCATACTATCTGTCAGTCTTGATGTGACATCAGAAATATATAAAGAAAGCATAAGAAGCCCAGCACACAATCTCTCAATGACTTTTTCATAGGAAAACTGCAAAGAATATATAAATGGAATATTGATGAGTTCAGCCACTAATTCTCCACAAAAGCAATACAGATATCAAACTTAGCTGTCTGTAGCCTGCTGAGTAGTTCCTTCTTTGACAGCACTATCACATACTCTTTTGGCTGTTACTAAAAAAAATTTGATCATTTTTATCAGTTTTACTTGCCTGTCCCATCATGAAAGTTTTGGCAGTTCAAAAGAAAGTGTGTAGAGACCAGAACTGAGTTCTTCCATGAAAATTTCTTCACTTATTGGAAGTTGAAGAATCTCCACATTAAAGGGAATCTTGAATGATCAAACAGAAAACATGTTGAAGGTACCAGAATGGTTATCTCATGCCCATGAAATGGAGTTCATCCAGAATAACTTTTAAATTAATCCAGTGATTATAATCCATGGGCCATATAAGTACCTTCCCAGTAGTCCTTCCTTTCAGGGTCAAAGAATGATAAATGTAGCATGAAAAGGACACAGAAGCCTTTTGCAGTTTTCATGACATTAACTGTGCTCAAACAAAATCTGGGTTTAAACCAAGTTCATGAAATTCACAATCCAAAGGTCTCTCTGAGATTCACAGTCAGTTTATAGATGGTTGGACTAAACTTTGAGTTGTGTACTTTGCATTAAAGATTAAAAGGAAATACAACTGTTTTGATGGAAAGAAAAATATCAATAAAGTCAATAAAATGATTTACAAAGAAACCCCTCAGAATGAGAGTTTCCAAACTTATTTTCAGTTCAGTTCAGTTGCTCAGTAATGTCTGACTCCTTGCAACCCCATGAATAGCAGCACGCCAAGCCTCCCTGTCCATCACCAACTCCTGGAATCCACCCAAACCCATGTCCATTGAGTCGATGATGCCATCCAACCATCTCATCCTCTGTCATCCCCTTCTCCTTCTGCCCTCAATCTTTCCCAGCATCAAGGTCTTTTCTAATGAGTCTTTAGTTGATATAGATTTTTTTAAAAAGGCATGTGAAGTTAAACATAAATTCATAATAATTTCTAAATAATGTTAAGAAAATCCATCATCATCTCATGTGTATTCAATGAAGACTAGATTTTTTTGGCAAATAAATAAATAAATGGTGAATAGATGGGGAAATAATGGAAATAGGAAGAGACTTTATTTTGGGAGGCTCCAAAATCACTGAAGATTGTGACTGCTGCCATGAAATTAAAAGACACTTGCTCCTTGGAAGAAAACCTATGACAACATAGACAGCATATTAAAAAGCAGAGAAAATATTTTGGTCAACATTACTTTAGATAACAAAGGTCCATCTAATCAAAGCTATGGTTTTTCCAATAGTCATGTACAGATGTGAGAGTTGGACTATAAAGAAGACTGAGTGCTGAAGAACTGATGCTTTTGAACTGTGGTGTTGAAGAATACTCTTGAGAGTCCCTTGAACTGCAAAAAGATCCAACCAGTCTATCCTATAGGAAATCAGTCCTGAATGTTCATTCAAAGGACTGATGCTCAAGCTGAAACTCCAATATTCTGACTACCAGATGCAAAGAACTGACTCACTGGAAAAGACCCTGATGCTGAGAAAGACTGAAGGCGAGGGGAGAAGGGGACAACAAAGGATGAAATTATTGGATGGCATCAGCGACTCACTGGACATGAGTTTGAGCAAGCTCTGGGAGTTGGTGATGGACAGGGAAGCCTGGCATGCCGCAGTCCATGGGGTCACTAAGAGTTGGACACAACTAGGCAACTGAAATGAACTGAGATTTATATATATATATATATATATTTTTGGATATTTTTCTCTGCTTTTATTTGAATGTTTGTTTGAACAGGATAGTCTCTGTAGTGTTTTTCTTACTGATAAATCTGCTAAATATTCATATAAGAATGAGGCCATCACTTACTGCCAGATGGAGTGACTATGCATACTTTGAGATGTTAAGGCAGAGAGATTTAGATCCAAATGTTCTGATGCTGAATTCAGTACTCTTCCTGCTAAATCACATCTATCTTTAAGAGAAACAGAGAAATATATCTTTTCACTGTTAGTGCAGTTTATTCAAGCTCTGGTTCTCATCAGACTAATGTTATGTTGAGAAGAGATACTTTATTANTTCATCCAGAATAACTTTTAAATTAATCCAGTGATTATAATCCATGGGCCATATAAGTACCTTCCCAGTAGTCCTTCCTTTCAGGGTCAAAGAATGATAAATGTAGCATGAAAAGGACACAGAAGCCTTTTGCAGTTTTCATGACATTAACTGTGCTCAAACAAAATCTGGGTTTAAACCAAGTTCATGAAATTCACAATCCAAAGGTCTCTCTGAGATTCACAGTCAGTTTATAGATGGTTGGACTAAACTTTGAGTTGTGTACTTTGCATTAAAGATTAAAAGGAAATACAACTGTTTTGATGGAAAGAAAAATATCAATAAAGTCAATAAAATGATTTACAAAGAAACCCCTCAGAATGAGAGTTTCCAAACTTATTTTCAGTTCAGTTCAGTTGCTCAGTAATGTCTGACTCCTTGCAACCCCATGAATAGCAGCACGCCAAGCCTCCCTGTCCATCACCAACTCCTGGAATCCACCCAAACCCATGTCCATTGAGTCGATGATGCCATCCAACCATCTCATCCTCTGTCATCCCCTTCTCCTTCTGCCCTCAATCTTTCCCAGCATCAAGGTCTTTTCTAATGAGTCTTTAGTTGATATAGATTTTTTTAAAAAGGCATGTGAAGTTAAACATAAATTCATAATAATTTCTAAATAATGTTAAGAAAATCCATCATCATCTCATGTGTATTCAATGAAGACTAGATTTTTTTGGCAAATAAATAAATAAATGGTGAATAGATGGGGAAATAATGGAAATAGGAAGAGACTTTATTTTGGGAGGCTCCAAAATCACTGAAGATTGTGACTGCTGCCATGAAATTAAAAGACACTTGCTCCTTGGAAGAAAACCTATGACAACATAGACAGCATATTAAAAAGCAGAGAAAATATTTTGGTCAACATTACTTTAGATAACAAAGGTCCATCTAATCAAAGCTATGGTTTTTCCAATAGTCATGTACAGATGTGAGAGTTGGACTATAAAGAAGACTGAGTGCTGAAGAACTGATGCTTTTGAACTGTGGTGTTGAAGAATACTCTTGAGAGTCCCTTGAACTGCAAAAAGATCCAACCAGTCTATCCTATAGGAAATCAGTCCTGAATGTTCATTCAAAGGACTGATGCTCAAGCTGAAACTCCAATATTCTGACTACCAGATGCAAAGAACTGACTCACTGGAAAAGACCCTGATGCTGAGAAAGACTGAAGGCGAGGGGAGAAGGGGACAACAAAGGATGAAATTATTGGATGGCATCAGCGACTCACTGGACATGAGTTTGAGCAAGCTCTGGGAGTTGGTGATGGACAGGGAAGCCTGGCATGCCGCAGTCCATGGGGTCACTAAGAGTTGGACACAACTAGGCAACTGAAATGAACTGAGATTTATATATATATATATATATATTTTTGGATATTTTTCTCTGCTTTTATTTGAATGTTTGTTTGAACAGGATAGTCTCTGTAGTGTTTTTCTTACTGATAAATCTGCTAAATATTCATATAAGAATGAGGCCATCACTTACTGCCAGATGGAGTGACTATGCATACTTTGAGATGTTAAGGCAGAGAGATTTAGATCCAAATGTTCTGATGCTGAATTCAGTACTCTTCCTGCTAAATCACATCTATCTTTAAGAGAAACAGAGAAATATATCTTTTCACTGTTAGTGCAGTTTATTCAAGCTCTGGTTCTCATCAGACTAATGTTATGTTGAGAAGAGATACTTTATTAATAGACTGAAGAAAGGAAGTCATGAAGATCATAACTTGATAATATTATCCTTCTATCCAGCAAATCTAATTGTATTATCTTTGCCTTATTGTTCTAAAATAATTTTTATAATGTAAAATTCCTTTTTTTGTGCTTGAATTTTTACAACTTGAATTCACTACACTCTGTAGAAATGAATCCAGTGATATTTAGGGACATTTGCTTAAAAGGTTTATTTTCCTCCAGCAATTAAACAATAGATATAAATAATGATACCATTGTCACAAGAATAATTGTTTCTTAACAAAAAAATCTAATTGTGTAATTATCCAATTGTTTACTATTTCTACACATTCTACTTCAAAATTATAAGTCAATCTATTTATATTTGTAGACTTCATCATTATAGTCATTTGTATATCTAATCTGGAATTACTACAGAACCCTTATGGTCTCACTGCTTCAAATTCTGCCCACATGCAACTCACATTCCATAGACAAATTTTGCTGCAGTTTAAGTTGTGTCTGACTCTCTGGAACCCCACGGACTGTAGCCCACAAGATTCCTTTATCCATGGGATTATTCCAGCAAGAATATTAGAATGGGTTGCCGTTTCCTCCCGAGAGGATCTTCTTGACCCAGGATCAAACCAGCGTCTACTGAATCTCCTGCTTAGCAGGCAAATTCTTTACCACTGAGTCACCTGGGAAGCTAGAGAAATTTCAATGATTTTTTTTTTTAAATTCTCTTTCACAAATTATCTTATTTGAGTCAAATGTTTTAATAACTATGTCTTAAAACTATGTCTTATATAGATATTTCGGGGAAGGCAATGGCACCCCACCCCAGTACTCTTGCCTGGAAAATCCAATGGATGGAGTAGCCTGGTGGGCTGCAGTCCATGGGGTCGCTAAGAGTCAGACAGACTGAGCGACTTCACTTTCACTTTTCTCTTTCATGCATTGGAGAAGGAAATGGCAACCCACTCCAGTATTCTTGCCTGAGAATCCCAGGGATGGGGGAGCCTGGTGGGCTGCCGTCTATGGGGTCACACAGAGTCGGACACGACTGAAGTGACTTAGCAGCAGCAGCAGCATATAGATATTTAAATCTATGCTCTCTGAAATGGCCCACAAAATGCTGACTTGATTTCTGATCTTATGTTGTTCCACATTCCTTCTCCATTGATATAAGCTTTCTTTGAGGTTTTCATGGTAAGAATTTCTTCTCTGGAATGACATCAGCAAGACTGCAGAATAAGAGATCTCTACTGTCATCCCCACAGAACAATAATTTTGGTAGTTACCTCAGGATGAGCATACCTTTCTGGGAATCTGAAAGCCCAGTGGAGAAGTTTCAGCCCACCATGGGAGCAAATAATCCCAAGAATGTATGCATTGAAGAGGGTAAGATGAACAGTTTTGCTTTTTCTATCACTTCTTCCCCAATTATCATGGTTCAGTGCCACAAAAGATCCATGTAATTTCTCCCACATGGGGAAAGTGAAATTGTATGAGTCAGTACATGGTGTCCCAACAATAAGGAATGCCTCTTTTTTTTTTTTTTTAACCTTGCCAAGATTACTGAGTGATCTGCAAAGCTAAGGGGTTACAAGAGGCTGGTATCATTGCTGAGTCTTAGAACTCTTCAAAGCAATGCCATTAATGACTTTGTGGTTCTTCCTACTAAACAATTTGCAGACTCCATCAGATGGACTTCGCACCATCTCCTTGGACACCTCATCTGAAGACCAGTCTGAGAGGCCAGAGGCTTCCCCACTGCTTCATCTGTCTCATCCATACCACTATGCTCCTACTCCCTGACCCACAGAACCATCTTCTCTGTGCACTGCTGTGGACAGCAAGAGTTAGAAAATGCAGAAATCTGACCCATATCTGTAGTACTGGGAGAATACTCACAACCTTGAACATTTCGGGACTCTATACTTAAGAGGACAAATGGGAAACTCTCAACATGGGGCTGGTATTGTGGGATCAAAAGGAGAGACACATCTTAAATAAATCCTCCACAACAGGGAGAAATCAATGTGGAAGAGACATTGGGAGGTCATCCATGGGGTCACAAAGAGTTGGACATAATGGAAAAAAGCAAGAAACTTCCAGAAAAACATATATTTCTGCTTTATTGACTATGCCAAAGCCTTGGACTGTGTGGATCACAAACTGTGGAAAATTCTGAAAGAGATGGGAATACCAGACCACCTCACCTGCCTCTTGAGAAATCTGTGTGCAGGTCAGGAAGCAACAGTTAGAACTGGACATGGAACAACAGACTGGTTCCAAATAGGAAAAGGAGTACATCAAGGCTGTATATTGTCTCCCTGCTTAGTTAACTTCTATGCAGAGTACATCATGAGAAACGCTGGACTGGAAGAAACACAAGCTGGAATCAAGATTGCCGGGAGAAATATCAATAACCTCAGATATGCAGATGACACCACCCTTACAGCATAAAGTGAAGAGGAGCTAAAAAGCCTCTTGATGAGAGTAAAAGAGGAGAGCAAAAAAATTGGCTTAAAGCTCAGCATTCAGAAAACGAAGATCACAGCATCCGGTCCCATCACTCCATGGGAAATAGATGGGGAAACAGTGGAAACAGGGTCAGACTTCATTTCTTGGGGGTCCAAAATCACTGCAGATGGTAACCACAGCCATGAAAATAAAGGACGCTTACTCCTTGGAAGAAAAATTATGACCAATCTAGATAGTATATTCAAAAACAGAGACATTACTTTGCCAACTAAGATCCATCTAGTCAAAGCTATGGTTTTTCTTGTGGTCATGTATGGATGTGAGAGTTGGACTGTGAAGAAGGCTGAGCGCCGAAGAATTGATACTTTTGAATTGTGGTGTTGGAGAAGACTCTTGAGAGTCCCTTGGACTGCAAGGAGATCCAACCAGTCCATTCTGAAGGCGATCAGCCCTGGGATTTTTTTGGAAGGAATGATGTTAAAGCTGAAATTACAGTACTTTGGCCACCTCATGAGAAGAGTTGACTCATTGGAAAACACTCTGATGGTGGGAGGGATTGGGGGCAGGAGGAGAAGGGGACGACAGAGGATGAGATGGCTGGATGGCATCACTAACTCGATGAACATGAATCTGAGTGAATTCTGGGAGTTCATGATGGACAGGGAGGCCTCGCATGCTGCTATTCATGGGGTCAAAAAGAGTCAGACATGACTGAGCAACTGAACTGAACTGAACTGAAGCAACTAACACTACACTGTTACTATTTAATATAGTTAATATAAAATTTTCAAGGCATCTTCACAAAAATAGGAAAAACACTCCTAATATTTGAATGGAGCCATAAAACACCCTGAATCACCAAAACAATCTGCCAAAGAAAGACAAAGCTGAAGATATTACACTTCCTGATTTCAAGTTATATTCCAAAGAAATAGCAATCATGAACTGAAATGACACTGGCATAAAATATGGGCAAAGACCACTGAAACACAGTTGAGAGTTAAAAAAAAAAAAAACTGTAAGAAATATGGGCAACTAATAGTCAACATGAGTTCCAATAACAATAGAGAATGGACAATCCTTGCAATATACAACGTAGAAAAACCAGATTACCATGTCCAGAAGAGTGAAACTGGACCTCTACCAAATGCCACTCACAAACTTAGCATGAAATGGATAAAGAATTAGACATAAAAACAAAAACCTAAAACATTCCTAGAAGAATAAATAGGGAACATGTTCCTTGATATTGGTCTTGGCAGCAGTTTTTTGGATTGACCCCAAAAGCACAGCAGTAAGAACAAAAGTAAACAAGTGGGACAACATCAAAATATTAAGTTGTGCACAGCAAAAAAAAAAAAAAAAAAGAAAGATGGAAAGAAAAGGCATCTGACAGATAATATCAGTAAGCCACATACCTGTTAAGGCATTAATATCCCCAAAATATAAAGAACTCATATGTCAAACCCAATCTCCCAATTTACTTTGCTGTACCACAGAAATGGTGGCTCAGTGGTAAAGAAT
This sequence comes from Oreotragus oreotragus, assembly GCA_006410675.1. Lineage (NCBI taxonomy): Eukaryota > Metazoa > Chordata > Mammalia > Artiodactyla > Bovidae > Oreotragus > Oreotragus oreotragus. Next base: position 201,434 of record SJYX01012989.1, on the reverse strand, counting down.
CCTCTTGCCAAGCAGGAGACAAAGTTTCAGTTCCTGGATTGGGATAATCCCTTGGAGAAGGACATGGCAACCCATTCCAGTATTCTTGCCTGGAGAATTCCAAGGACAGAGGAGCCTGGCAAGCTACAGTTCATTGGGTCGCAAAGAGTCAGACATGACTAAGCAACTAAACAACGACAGCAGAAATTAACACATTGTAAATCAACTATACTCCAATAAAATTTAATTTTAAAAAAACTCATACAATTAATAGTAAAATAATCTGATTTAAAACTGATCAGACACATTGAATAATTTTTCCAAAGAAAACATATATATGTCCCCCCAAAATTAAAATGTATTTCTAACCCTCACAAATCATAGCCACGTCAATATATCAGCTAACACTGTTAGAACCACTCAGTCATGTCCAACTCTTCGCAACCTCCTGGAATGCAGCATGCCAGGCTTCTCTGTCCATCATCAACTCCCAGAGCTTACTCCAAGTCATGTCTAACGAGTCAATGGTGCCATCCAACCATCTCATTCTCTGTCATCCCCTTCTCCTCCCACCTTCAATCTTGCCCAGTATCATGGTCTTTTCAAATGAGTCAGCTCTTTGCATCAGGCAGCCAAAGTATTGGAGTTTCAGCTTCAGCATCAGTCCTTCCAATGAATGTTCAGGACTGATTTCCTCTAGGAAGGACTGGTTGGATCTCCTTGCTGTCCACAGGACTCTCAAGAGTCTTCTCCAACACCACAGTTCAAAAGCATCAATTCTTCAGCACTCAGCCTTCTTTATAGTCCAACTCTCACATTCATACATAACTACTGAAAAAATCATAGCTTTGACTAGATGGACCTTTGTTGGTCAAGTAACGTCTCTGCTTTTTGATATGCTGTCTAGGCTGCTCATAACTCTTCTTCCAAGGAGCAAGTGTCTTTGAATTTCATGGCTGCAGTCACCATCTTCAGTGATTTTGGAGCTCCCAAAAATAAAATCTGTCACTGTTTCCATTGTTTCCCCATCTATTTGCCATGAAGTGATGGGATCAGATGTCATGATAGTTTTCTGAATGTTGGGTTTTAAAAGTATGAAAAGAGTGAAAGATAGGTACTTATATTTCATCATGTCATATGGTTTGCTGNTGGCTGCAGTCACCATCTTCAGTGATTTTGGAGCTCCCAAAAATAAAATCTGTCACTGTTTCCATTGTTTCCCCATCTATTTGCCATGAAGTGATGGGATCAGATGTCATGATAGTTTTCTGAATGTTGGGTTTTAAAAGTATGAAAAGAGTGAAAGATAGGTACTTATATTTCATCATGTCATATGGTTTGCTGGTATTATATATGAGAGAATTGTATGTTTAAAATTGTATGTATAAAAAGGACATCTCTCAGGGAAATAAATGCCAGGAAGTGAGAATGTGATTTTAGGATCTCAGTCTACTCAGCCAAGTTTAGAACCAGAATCTAGAACATTAGTAGAAATGGAGTGGGATTCAGAAGCAAAGAACCTAGGAAGGAAACAAAATTGAGAAACAAAAAGTCGGTGGCAATCCAATGTGAATTGCAGAACTGATGTTTCTCTGCTCCATAGAAAGCATATTATTCTAGGCCGAAACTGCACTGCCTTTTAAAATATTACAGTTGATATCCTCATAAATATACAGATAATGTTAGATCTGAGATGACAGATAAATCATTATTTTTGGTAAAATATCTTGAATATAGCCAAAACAAATACCTCCTTCACCATAAAAGACAGCCACGCTTAGAAATCAAAGCATAGAATTTCATTGATCATTTTTTATTTATGACATAGAACTTGAAATTGTGTTCATATATGTGTATGCACATATGTACAAAATATTCTAGGAATTAGTGAACTAAAATGGACTGAAAGGGGTGAATTTAACTTAGATGACCATTATATCTGCTAAAGCGGGCAGGAATCCCTCAGAAGAAATGGAGAAGCCATCATGGTCAACAAAAGAGTCCAAAATGCAGTACTTGGATGCAATCTCAAAAATGACAGAATGATCTCTGTTCGTCTCCAAGGGAAACCATACAATATCACAGTTATCTAAGTCTATGCCCCAATCAGTAATGCTGAAGAAGCTGAAGTTGATCAGTTCTTTGAAGACCTACAAGACCTTTTAGAACTAACACCCAAAAAAGATGTTCTTTTCATTATAGGGAACTGGAATCCTAAAATAGGAAGTCAAGAAACACCTGGAGTAACAGGCAAATTTGGCCTTGGAATGTGGAATGAAACAGGGCAAAGACTAATAGAGATTTGCCAAGAAAATGCACTGGTCATAGCAAACATCCTCTTCCAATGACACAAAGGAAGACTCTACACATGGACATCACCACATGGTCAACACTGAAATCAGATCGATTATATCTTTGCAGCCAAAGATGGAAAAACTCTAAACAGTCAACAAAAACAAGACCAGGAGCTGACTGTGGCTCAGATAATGAACTCCTTACTACCAAATTCAGACTCGAATGGAAGAAAGTAGGGAAAACTGCTAGACCATTCAGGTATGACCTAAATCAAATCCCTTATGATTATACAGTGGAAGTGAGAAATGATTTAAGGGCCTAGATCTGATAGATAGAGTGCCTGATGAACTATGGAATGAGGTTCGTGACATTGTACAGGAGACAGGGATCAAGACCATCCCCATGGAAAAGAAATGCAAAAAAGCAAAATGGCTGTCTGGGGAGGCCTTACAAATAGCTGTGAAAAGAAGAGAGGCGAAAAGCAAAGGAGAAAAGGAAAGATATAAGCATCTGAATGCAGAGTTCCAAAGAATAGCAAGAAGAGATAAGAAAGCCTTCTTCAGCAATCAATGCAAAGAGATAGAGGAAAACAACAGAATGGGAAAGACTAGAGATCTCTTCAAGAAAATTAGAGATACCAAGGGAACATTTCATGCAAAGATGGGCTCGATAAAGGACAGAAATGGTATGGACCTAACAGAAGCAGAAGATATTAAGAAGAGGTGGCAAGAATACACAGAAGAACTGTACAGAAAAGATCTTCACGACCCAGATAATCATGAGGATGTGATCACTAATCTAGAGCCAGACATCTTGGAATGTGAAGTCAAGTGGGCCTTAGAAAGCATCACTAAGAACAAAGCTAGTGGAGGTGATGGAATTCCAGTTGAGCTGTTTCAAATCCTGGAAGATGATGCTGTGAAAGTGCTGCACTCAATATGCCAGCAAATTTGGAAAACTCAGCAGTGGCCACAGGACTGGAAAAGGTCAGTTTTCATTCCAATTCCAAAGAAAGGCAATGCCAAAGAATGCTCAAACTACCGCACAATTGCACTCATCTCACACGCTAGTAAAGTAATGCTCAAAATTCTCCAAGCCAGGCTTCAGCAATATGTGAACCGTGAACTCCCTGATGTTCAAGCTGGTTTTAGAACAGGCAGAGGAACCAGAGATCAAATTGCCAACATCCGCTGGATCATGGAAAAAGCAAGAGAGTTCCAGAAAAACATCTATTTCTGCTTTATTGACTATGCCAAAGCCTTTGACTGTGTGGATCACAATAAACTGTGGAAAATTCTGAAAGAGATGGGAATACCAGACCACCTAACCTGCCTCTTGAGAAATCTGTATGCAGGTCAGGAAGCAACAGTTAGAACTGGACATGGAACAACAGACTGGTTCCAAATAGGAAAAGGAGTACGTCAAGGCTGTATATTGTCTCCCTGCTTATTTAACTTATATGCAGAGTACATCATGAGAAACGCTGGACTGGAAGAAACACAAGCTGGAATCAAGATTGCCGGGAGAAATATCAATAACCTCAGATATGCTGATGACACCACCCTTATGGCAGAAAGTGAGGAGGAGCTAAAAAGCCTCTTGATGAAAGTGAAGGAGGAGAGCGAAAAAGTTGGCTTAAAGCTCAACATTCAGAAAACGAAGATCATGGCATCCGGTCCCATCACTTCATGGGAAATAGATGGGGAAACAGTGGAAACAGTGTCAGACTTTATTTTTTTGGGCTCCAAAATCACTGCAGATGGTGACTGCAGCCATGAAATTAAAAGACGCTTACTCCTTGGAAGAAAAGTTATGACCAACCTGGATAGTATATTCAAAAGCAGAGACATTACTTTGCCGACTAAGGTCCGCCTAGTCAAGGCTATGGTTTTTCCTGTGGTCATGTATGGATGTGAAAGTTGGACTGTGAAGAAAGCTGAGCGCCGAAGAATCGATGCTTTTGAACTGTGGTGTTGGAGAAGACTCTTGAGAGTCCCTTGGACTGCAAGGAGATCCAACCAGTCCATTCTGAAGGAGATCAACCCTGGGATTTCTTTGGAAGGAATGATGCTAAAGCTGAAACTCCAGTACTTTGGCCACCTCATGCGAAGAGTTGACTCATTGGAAAAGACTCTGATGCTGGGAGGGATTGGGGGCAGGAGGAGAAGGGGACGACAGAGGATGAGATGGTTGGATGGCATCACGGACTCGATGGACGTGAGTCTGAGTGAATTCCAGGAGATGGTGATGAACAGGGAGGCCTGGCATGCTGCGATTCATGGGGTCGCAAAGAGTCGGACATGACTGAGCGACTGAACTGAACTGAACTAGCACCTTGACCTTGGACTTCTCAGCCTCTGAAATAGTGAGGTATAAGTCACTACGAGTCAGACATGACTGAGCAACTTCACTTTCACTTTTCACTTTCATGCATTGGAGAAGGAAATGGCAACCCACTCTAGTGTTCTTGCCTGGAGAATCCCAGGTACAGAAGAGCCTGGTGGGCTGCTGTCTATGGGGTCGCACAGAGTCGGACATGACTGAAGCGACTTAGTAGCAAATGTCTATTGTGTAAACCAATCAGTCTATGGAATCCATGGTATTTTGTTATAGCAGCCTAAGTTGACTGAGAGACTCAGAAAAATTCTGTTTTCTTGAAATACCGTCCTTGTATTTGTATTTTTAGTTGCCCTTTCTATGATCCTATCTCATTATTTCCAGCCAGTCTCAAACTGACTATATTTGATTTTTCAGGTAGAAAACATGGAGCCTCTTTGGAAAGATTTTTTTCTTTTTCCCTTTCTAAAAATTTGCATTTTAAACTAATTCTATTTTGAAATTTTGACTTAGAATTTTTTTAAAAGAGAATGCCATGTTCAGTACATGGGTGCTTTTGAATTTGCTATTTGTACAAGCTGTGTCATCAGTTAAGATCTGGAGCCATGCACTCTTTCAATAAATCCTTGCTACTGTCCACACGCAATCCATGTCCTGGGGTCCTGAGAATAGAAGGAAGGGTTCCATTCATTCTGTAATCTCAGACTAGCACACATGGCGAATGGAATAGACATGTTTGGCAGAGTATGGAAAATCGTATGGCTTTGCTTTTTATTGGTGGAGAATTTCCAGCAGAGAATAAGCATCAAGTTTGGATTATGGTAATTCAGGACAGGCTACCAGAGTATGACAAACCTGATTTTTGAAATGAATAAAAATTATCCATACAAAGAAGGGAGATGGTTGGAGTGGGAGTGTCCTTTTTGGTACAATATGTAGATTCATGCCTAACAATTAAAAATAATAATAATTGAGTGACTCAGTGGTAAGAGTCCACCTGCAATGCAGGAGACTTGCAGGAGATGCAGGTTCAATCTCTAGGCTAGGAAGGTCCCTTGGAGAAAGAAATGGCAACCCATTCCAGTATTCTTGCCTGGAAAATCCCATGGACAGAGGAACCTGGTGGGCTATAGTCCATGGGGTCTCAAAGAGTCAGTCATGATTAAGTGACTAAACACCAACAACAAAGATAGATACATTTTTTATAGATGTAAAATCTTCTGAAATATTTACTGGAAAATATCTGCTGGACAAAAGTGAGGGATATCTGGATGAATTCGTAAGTTCCCTGCCATGGAAACTCCCATTTATTGACAATGCCTTAACAGTACAAATGCAGCATGTTATTAGACAGTAAAATTTTTCCCCTCGTTGCTCAATATTCTGGATCCCTGAGCACCATATTGTTATCCACAACCCCATTTTTCCCAGATCATATGCATGACTTCTGTTGACATCTATATTGCTGTATAGGCAAAAATCATGAGGAACTTATGGTTCTCATTCTACCACAACTTTCATTTCATGCTGTTACCAGAATGCTTAGAAATCCTGATTGGATGGGAAGGAGATTAGCTTTTTCCCTAGTGGAATAATTTCATTAAAACAGAGGTGTCATCTCCTTAAGCTAAATGTGGAGAGAATAATAGAAAAATTATAGATCATGGAAAAAATAGAAAGGCTTTATTATAAATTATGACATGACTTCAGAGAGTACCTCTTGATATATTTAAATAAGCCCCTTAAAATTTAGGTAGCTAGATCACTCAATTTCAATTCTCACTTTTCTCATTTGCATCACTTTTATACAAAAAGCTCTCTCCGCCATCTGGCTGATTTATAGACTAAGAAGCACTCTCAGGGCTCTAACTCTCCTGATCTATCTGAGTGCATAGAAGGGACCTATTTAACCCCAACAGCATCAACTCTGTTAGTCAGCATAGCATAACAGAAAGAGCCAAGCCACCCTGACTTAAGAATTTTAAAAGAAATAAATCATGAGGCATTTCAGGGACTGGCTTCCTACTGACATCAGTACAATATATGTAGTTTATGAAGATGTTCAAGAAATAAACCAACGCATAATTGAAGTTCAAGTTTTTTTGCCTCTATACTTCTATATTTCGGAGAAGGCAATGGCACCCCACTCCATTACTCTTGCCTGGAAAGTCCCATGGACAGAGGAGCCTGGAAGGCTGCAGTCCATGGGGTCGCTGAGGGTCGGACACAACTGAGCAACTTCACTTTCACTTTTCACTTTCTTGCATTGGAGAAGGAAATGGCAACCCACTCTAGTGTTCTTGCCTGGAGAATCCCAGGGACAGGGGAGCCTGGTGGGCTGCCATCTATGGGGTTGCACAGAGTTGGACACGACTGAAGTGACTTAGCATACTTATATTTTAAGTATTTTTAACTTTAATTTTGTCCAATGTATTTTTCTCCAGGTATTATCAAAGTGAGTAGAAATGAGTTTTACATTTGGTTCTATGATTGATTATTTGAAAGTAGAGACACTTTTCTGTTTCCTTTAATGAGACCTGAAGAAGTAGTTCTTGGGACCTTCTAGGCACCGACTCTCAAAAGTACCAAAAATGCCAATACATCAATATGTCTCCAGAGGAAAAAAAAATGCCCAGTCAACAGACTCTGCAGCCTGAAGTGAGGAGAGAATGGGATTGGGAAGATGGGGTTGATATAATGTGTTGTTTCTCAAACCCTATTCTATGAAAATGCGGGGGTTGGGGGGGCGCGGGGAAGGAAGGAAGGAAGGAAAGATAGGAGGAAAGAAGGGAAACTGCAATAATCACGAATTTTCCTAAAGCTGAAAACATTAAATTTTAAGAACCACACATTATCATAAATATGTTCTCCTTATTCTGGGGGGATAAAAAATCCCTTTAGCTCTTNACATCCTTCCCTTCTGTCTCTTATACACATCTGGTTGGGGGGGCGCGGGGAAGGAAGGAAGGAAGGAAAGATAGGAGGAAAGAAGGGAAACTGCAATAATCACGAATTTTCCTAAAGCTGAAAACATTAAATTTTAAGAACCACACATTATCATAAATATGTTCTCCTTATTCTGGGGGGATAAAAAATCCCTTTAGCTCTTGAAATTTTTGTAGTAAAAATGTCGCTTCTTTTTATAGTTTGCTACCATATGTCAGTGTCTCCTTTATTTGAAATTGTCCTGGTGCATGAAAGAAGGTGACTGAGAACCACTCAGCGGCCAAAGACGCACAACTGGCCCAGTGATCTTAGTGCCCTGCCCCAGCAAGCCAATGCAGTGAGGCCTAAAGCAGGGGGTAGCTTTCGCCTATGTAGAAACGGACTTTACACAAGTGCCTATTCAAGCTCTTTATAGCTGAAAAATATAACCTCCCAAATCTGATTAAAATTATCAGTCATGATAAAATTTCCACTTCCCAAGATGTCTGTCATGTAACTTCTTTATAAAGAATCTTTTCTACTTTCAGTCATGTGCTGAAAGACAACTTCTTTAGGGACAGTTGGCTATTATTAATGATATACAACTAAGCCTCTTGACCATAGTGTGGTGGTTGTTATTCAGTTCATAAGCAGTACTTGAGAAATGTTCTAAGTTTTGGGAATTTTAAGGAGATGGGGGTAGGAGGGGGAGAGAGAGAGATAAGGAGAGAGATGACCTCTTCTCTTTCCCAATTATATTTCCCTTCCTGTTTTTCATCTGTCTAATCTTTCAAAGTTCATTAAACATATGTGCTGTTCTGAACAAAAAGTAGATTCATTAAGACCAGAAAATAAATGACTGCTGTGATTCACTTTTGGAATGCACTTTAGGACATGTGAAAACTGAAAGTCTTAGATAGTAACGTAATGTGCTGATTTCATTTTCCCGCAGATACTCACAAGTTTAAAATTGTAAAATAATATCACAGTCCCTGATAGCATTTTAAAAGCAAGAAGGTGAACTTAAGTTTATTACTTTTTCGTGGCCTGTTGATATATGAAAAATTACATTCAGAACACATTTTTCTAAGAAATTAGTTATGAATTTAGATGTTTAGGTTAACCCTTGAGAAAAATCAGCTTTTGAATGAAGGTTATTCACAATAAGAATTATTAGAAAAGAACCTGAAGAGAAAAAATCTAGAAGTCACTATTGGATAATAAACTCATTTTCTCCCTTAAAATTTATATTTTAGCTGGAATGAAGCAAAAACTTTTTGCCTACTGTTACTTTTACCGTAGTAGGAACTTATATGTTAAAGCATTTACATTTTACTTTGTTACAGTTTTTACTCTGAGGAAAAGCACGTTAGATAAAAATTTAGAACTTGATCTACATATATATATATGTAGATATATGTGTGTTTGTGTGTGTATCTGTGTCTGATTATATAGATTGTATTATATAACATGATATACATGTATATATTCAGTAAGATATTAAGACACGTGTTAGGGGAGTTGTCGGCATATGTAGGAAACGACTACATAATTTCCACAGTGATTCTATAGGAGTCAATGACACACAAGCCATGGTTAATTCATATCTTATTTTTGTTAAAAAGTAAATAAATAATGTGCACTCCAAGTGAGATCTTTATTCCACATAGCATGTGCTGTGCATGTTCTTTCTAACTGGGCTAGTTTTTTTCTCATGCCATGGGAGCAGGTGGCATGAAGCTGTTTTGATGAGGTTAAAAGGCTCCTCCCCTCTTTCCCCAAGCAGCAGCCTGAAGAACGTCAGCAGTAATTGTGTGCCTGGCTCCGCTGTGCAGAGAGAGGGTGGAGGCAAAATTGATATCAAATAAGGGTATCAAACTGAGATCTGAATGTTCCGTTTAAGTTGTTGCTCATTTTCATTAGCCATGCCAGGGGTGCGAAGCTTATGACTTAAACATCCTTGGGAGTAAGAACATTTATTTTTGATGGATTTATATTTCTCTTCCATAAAGACTGAATTAGTGTTGTAGTGGCTATAAATGAGGGGGTTTCTTTATCCTCTTCTCATTTTATTATTTACTAATCAGACTTCAGCTCAGATAGATGAAAGAGAGAGGCTCTGTTGCCTAGATGTGAGGCCTTTAATGAGGATGAGAGACCCCAGGGAGCCGAAATCTGAAGTAGAACGATGCTGCTTTTGGGTTTCTTGCCATTTCTTCAGTTGCTTCGCCTCCCTTTTCCAATGGGCCTAGTGAGCAGGAACTATCCAAGGTGCTAGAACGCTGGCAGCTTTGCCGTTCAATGCAGACGGATTGCAGAAACAGAGAAGAAAGATTACTGCTTATTTCAGAAGGTAGGTTCTTTGTTTCAGAATCCCTGATTAATCAGCAGCAGCATCAACAGACTAAGGCAGCTGGAGAGGAGAGAGAGAGAAGCAGAAAGGGAGGGAGTCAGGGGCAGGGAGGGAGGGGAGAGAGAGAATGAGAGAGAGAGAGAGCTGGTTGTCACGGGGGAGGGACGATGCCACAAGCTAGGCTGCTCCAAGCCTTCTGTATGTAAGTGGCAATGAGAAAGAGCATCTTTTTGGCTGAAAGGAGACATGTAGAAAGGATGTTTCTGATTTTTTGTTTTCATTTATTTTTGCCTTCACAGAATATAATCAAATGAGGCACCTTAGCCAGCCTGGGTGATTGCTTCGAGTCTTATAATCATCTGTGTAGCAAAGTGGGTAAAATTATTCAATTTCTTCCCTGCTGGACCTGGAAGGCGAGAGGCTGTGTGTTCATCCCCACCCATTAGCTATGCCCTCTTTTCTCTGAATGTCGATTTAAGGAAGCAAGCACCTGTCTTCTGCCACTGAATCTTCCTAGCAAACTTTAAAGGCCATTTTATCTGATAGAAAGAACATCAAGAATGCTCTGATCTCTAGTGATGAAGAATCTGGGAGTGGACACTTTTCCCATCCAGATACAATGCACTTTAATTGAAGAAAAACTGAGCTGAACTACAAGTCTATTTCTTATGGTGCTGGATGACTCCTACAGAACTGCCCTGAGATCAGCCACGAGAGAGGGCTCTGACAGATACAAGTCACCTTCTGAATATTGCACTTAGCTGTCCCTGGGGACTTAAAATTTTGGTATGTATCTCATTTTTCAGATTCTCTAAGCATGCTAATTGAATCCAGCACTAAATAGATCAAGCAATCTGGTTATAAGATGGAATGGATTTTAGCTGGGGATACTTAATGCTGAAGTTTGCATGTCTTATTAGCTGGAGCAGAAAGAAAGCCACAGCAAAGGCATCCAAGGCTTTAATGAGCCTCAAGCTATTCTGTACCCTCTTAGCCACTTAGTCATATTACCGCAGAAATGGTTAAACCAGATCTTCATTGGTAAAATAAGCTATGTTGAATTATTAAAAGCATTGAAAATATTTTCCAGGGTATTAATTGGCATTCATGCGGTGCATGCTAGCTATTTATCTGCTATTCCATACCATAAATATTTTACAACAATGTCTTAGCACATTTGTTTCAGGCCAGTTTTCTGTTCTCAAGAAAGAAAAAAGAAAGAAAAGGCACAGTACCAAAACGTAAAAATCCAAACTATCAGACTAGAGCAAAGCTGAACTGCTTTTTCCTAACTGATAAGACAAAAATTTCTTTGAGAAATATATATTTTAGTATCAATCAATGCCAGGAAGATTTCACTATTCTCATCACAATAAATATTTGAGAACTTTAGGTGGACCCGTTTTACTTGGGACACACACTTATTTTGTTGGGGTGTCTCTGTTCTAATTCTTCCAACTATTGGCAAATTTTAAATACAAGAAATACAGGTATTCCCTCTCTGGAAGAACTAGAACATGAAGGAATGTTGTTCATTGTCATTAGGAAATCTTAAAGTTGTTTCAGTACCAAGAACTGGAATGTTGTTCTAAATATAGTCCAAAAATAAGAGAACTCAACAGAAGAGCTTCCACTACATAGTTCTGGTCATTTAAACATGCAACAATTTATAACTGAGTAGTGTGGATTAATGACTGTAGAACACAAGTGGAAATTAACTTCTCTTAATATTTCACACTTCAGACAATGCTTCAACTTATTTTGTAGATAGTCAAGTGATAAACAAATTAACATGAGAAAATGTGAGCCACAAATGACAAAATTATTTCATTTTTCTGTGGAAAATGCAACATATGTTTGCCAACTCAGCAAGGGAGGGGACTTTGTGAAGGACATTACCGATTTAAAAAATCAGTGAAAGCAGATCTGAGGGGAAAAAAATAGTACAACTTCATAAGGAACTGCAGAGAATCCCAAGGACTTGGAGCATTAGTAAAGTTTAGAAAGAGAAGTGTAAAAATCCTGGAGACAGGAAGATTGGCTATTTTTTTTTTTTTTTAAAGTAAGTCATAGCCTTCCAACCGAAATAGATGATTTCTATTGTTGCTCCAGTCAGCAATTTATTATACTGACTATATCTAGTTTGCAAGTACTGCCTTGTAAGGGTCTGGAAACATCTGGCCAAAGGCTCCAAAAAGTACCTCAGCCACTGACATTTTGAGTGAGTCCCTGATATTAGTGAAATGTGCAGTCTTTCCAGAACATAGGCAAACAGTCCCATGAAAACCTGAAAGTTGGGGTGGAAGTGGATATCTGATTTACAATGCTTCTACATTAATGTGATCAATGGCCATGTTAACCATTTTGGGAAGAGAGATAGTAGAGAAAAACTCACTACAAAGTAATCTGCTTTCTGAGGGAGAAAAAAAAGCGATCACTGTCTTTATAGTCACTTCAACAAGCTCTCTTGCTTTTAACTCTAACATTTCCCATTTTGAGCAGAACAGCTGCATTTTGATGACAGTGGAATGAAAAATTAAGCGTGACCATTCGTGGGGTGGAGAGCAGGATTTCAAGCATAATCAAAGTGAAATTATAGGACTTATTTTTACACATTATAAGATTTGATCAGAAAAATAATTTTGATATGGTTTGCATGGGTTTTGAAGTGGAACCAGGCAATCTAGTCTGTTGATTTGGTCCTCCGTGAAGTCAGCAAATTTGATATTAATTTGCATATGTGTTTTACATATGTATATGAAGCCTGATTATTTAAATACCTATTTTTTCAAATTGATGTGAGTACATGCAAAAAATGTAAAAGATCTTTTTCTCCTGATGAACAAAAAATATAGTCAAAATTGCCATGAGAAACTTTATTTGGATGAATAGATACTACTGGACAAAATAAGATTCTCTATCTCAGAGAAGATGCAATGATTGGTGTGGGAGGGAAAAATCAAATTGTAATAAGCTAAAATCAAACAGCTTCCTCACAGTGTTGAGACAGGTGTGGTTTGAAAGCCTAAGAAACAAATAAGGGGTGGGGACTAGAAGTTTCCCATATACATATAAAGTGAAAAACGTGAACATGAAATCAAAGCAAAGTGTCTCACGTTTCCACCATGAAACGTATCCCCTTCTATGTGTTTTGTTTTTCTCAAATAACATTATAAATAATAGCACAAAATAAACTCTACCTTATTCTGGCTATAACATTATCATATGGAGTTAACTATGACCTAAAATTTAAGACATTCCTTACAGAACTTTAACATTGGGGAGCAGCTCCTTCCCACATATATGTTTTTGATCCTACTACCCCTCAGTGTATGTGGAAAATATCTGGATAGGTAGAGTTTTCACAACTTTATATCTTGGAAAACCAAGGTTTTCGATGGAGCACAGCTCCATTTCAGAAATTCTGAGTAAATACCACAAGAAAGGAAAAAAGAAGCAATACTCCTAAGGGCCAGAGGGCTAATTCACTGACAGGATGCTGGTATGCTAGAACTCTGCTTTGGGTAAATGGTAATAAATGGCTCGTAGGAAGATTCTGCCAGAGAAGTCAGTGTACACGTTCACTGGAGCCATTTCTTATGGAGTCAGAGTGATTGATGTCAAAATGCATGAAATTACAGTACAGAAGGAATCTGTTCTGACTTTTAAGAAAAGAAAAAATTATTTCATCTGTATGAGAAGATGGCATACCTGATATTTATCTGACTCTTGTTATCTCTTAAAAAAAAAAAAAAACAGCCAATAGTTAATCAAAAGCCCTCTAGACTATGGGGGAACCCAACCTTGACACCCTTTTTTAGAGCCACATTAAATATCCTGCAGCCATATAAGATTTGTTTCTTGGTTTACAAAGGGAATAACCCATGTGAATGTATTAATATGATCTTAGCTAAAGTTTTTGCATGTACTTGCTTCTCAAAAATATGCTTCCATTTTTTTGGCTTGAACACTTAAATTCATAGTGTCTCATCTTATTGGGTTCCTTGGATGCAAGCAGTGGCTACAGAAAGAGAAAGAAACATTTTTAAATGTTTCCATGTACTATGTTTGAATAGCCATATGTATATTTTCTGCTCTATATATGTATGTAATGGATAGTTTCATTTCAGTGGAGATATTTGTAAAGAAATGTAATGTTACTTTCAGTTCTAGGCTCAACATTAGTAAAGTCAAGTGATGATGTTAAAAGAAAATAAAGAAATTATTACTTTGATTAAAAGATAAAATTTTTAATGTCATAAATATGACCTGATTCCCACCTGATGCCTCTTAGCTGAGTAAAGTGAAATTTCAAATTCTGATAAGTATCACAATATTATACAAACTAATCTTTACAAAGGGTGTGGTCAATAGGAAATAACAAAAGTTTAAGAATAAAATAAAAGAAAGCTGAGTAATTAACCATTCAGTTGTATTTAATCCAACTTCTGTAGCTCTTTATTAGAATGGGCTGATTCTAAATAGTGATTCAAAAATTGAATAAAAAGAGTGCCTTATAAATGCAGAATACAGCAGTATAAGAAAGGCATAAAGTGAATACTTGAAGTTATCTGTGATTTGTATGGGAATTCTTATCTCCATTATTTTAGATGCTTTCCCAGAAGAGTCTCTGATACAAATTTTAAACATTGACCACAACTTCCAAGAAAAAGAACGTATACAAAAAAGATCTTGAGCTATTCGAATCAATGTTCTGCATTCCAAAGAAAACGTATCTGCTTTGTGGGTGGAGACCGTGGATGCCAGCTTTCAACCACTGCGGAGGGGGGTGGGGTGCTAAAATTTCTAATTGGTTTTGAGCAAAAATGGCTGAAGACACATATTTCAAATAAAGGAGATACCTGGAGAAATGCAAACTTTCCGTTCAATTTCACAGGCTCTGTTAAAATATACTAGGCAATGATTTTGACCTACTGACTGACGTAGACTCATTAATTAATTAATTGCAATATGGCTAAAGATGCTACCTGAGGAATCAGTTGCCTGTTTGCTTCTTAACTGTTTTCTTTTATGATGCCAACTTTAGGAATTAGGTGCTCAAAACAAACCTTCATAAAATGTTCGCATATAGGATTGTCCTTCAAGGGTTAGAACTGAACTTGATTTAAATCCAACAATCAAAACACAGCCAAATTTTTAGTGATAACAAATATATCTGATTAAATATCTGTCTTAGCCATGAATACACATTTCTGAAAGGCTGATTTAAGATCACATTTGTCTGTGGGTTCTCCCTGCCTGGGCATGGTAGCAGTTGTAAAGAGGTAGACACTTAATATGATTCACTTTTCTTAGGTGAGGCCATGAATCTGTCCATTCATAGTCCAGTTTTCTGAGAAATACCATTAGGCTTGGATGGGTGGAGTCCAAGTGTTTGGGAGATGGGATACATGTCTTTGTTCATATTCCCCAAAGCCTTTATTTTCTAGATGTGAAAAATGGGTGTGTGTGCATGCTCAGCTGTGTCGGACTCTTTGTGAACCTATGGACTCTAGTCTGCCAGGCTCCTCATTCCATGGAATTTTCCTGGCAAGAATACTGGAGTGGGTTGTCATTTCCTTCTCCAGGGGATCTGTTCCCAACCCAGGGATTTTACCTGTGCTTCCTGTACCTCCTGCATTGCAAGTGGATTCTTTACCTGCTGAGCCATCAGGGAAGGGGCAGAATGGATAAGTACTTTTAAATGCTTTTGGTTAGTGAGCAAATCTATTAACCCTTTTCATGGCCTCTATTTGCATACCTTTGATTAAGGAAGTTGAACATTAAGCATTATATTCTGTTTCAAGTAAAACTATATTTATAGAGGGATTATTACAAAACCTTATCTTCACCACAGTTGAAAATTGTGAAAATCATCTAATGTTAATGACTAATAAATTTGGTCCCATATTGAGCATGCGTTTTCTAACCGAATCCTCACAATAGCGTATGGAGGTAAATAATGATTTTTAAAATGTGGAGACTGAAACTTAAAGAGGTTAATTAACTTGCACAAAGTCATAGATCTAGGGGTGCTTTAGTTTAGGACTTTTAGGCTGTTGTGGTCAACTACTCCACTATATGTCCTTCAAGACTTCCACTGTTTCCCTCTACATTACAAACTACCTTTTACATGTGGACAAAAAGGCAAAAGGGCTTCCCAGGTGGCCCTATTGGCAAATAATTCACCTGCTAATGCAGGAGACACAAGAGACATGGGTTTGATCCCTGGGTCGGGAAGATCCCTGGAGAAGGAAATGGCAACTCATTCCAGTATTTTTGTTTGGAAAATTCCATGGGCAGAGGAGCCGTGGTGGGCTATAGTCCATGGGGCCTCAAAGAGTCAGACATGATAGAACGCTTAGCACTAAAAAGGGGAAAAAAAAGTATGATACTTAAATAGTGATACAGCCTATTTTTTTTTTTTTACTTTTACTTTTGAAGACTACATATAACCATTGAAAAGTGTTCATCGTCAAAAATGCTGACCATCACCATGACAAACTTGGGAATGCCAACACTGCCCAGTGAATTAGTGCCCGTGTCACACTGCGTTGCAATTATTTACTTGTGCTCTTTCACTGCTGAATGAATGTCTAGAGGGATACAGTTTTGCCTTTATCACTGCCTAATGCATAATATGGGAGGAGGTGATGGCACCCCACTCCAGTACTCTTGCCTGGAGAATCCCAGGGGCGGGGGAGCCTGGTGGGCTGCAGTCCTTGGGGTCCCTAAGGGTCAGACATGACTGAGTGACTTCACTTTCACTTTTCACCCTCATACACTGGAGAAGGAAATGGCAACCCACTCCAGTGTTCTCCCCTGGAGAAGCCCAGGGACGGGGGAGCTTTGTGGGCTGCCGTCTCTGGGGTCGCACAGAGCCAGACACGACTGAAGCAACTTAGCAGCAGCAGCAATGCATAATATGGAGTTTCCTAGGTGGCACTGGTGGTAAAGAACTTGGCTGCCAATGGAGGAGATGCAAGAGATGTGGGTTTGGGTCAGGAAGATCCCCTGGAGGAGGGCATGGCAACCCACTCTAGTATTCTCACCTGGAGAATCCCATGGACAGAGGAGCCTGGTGAGCTACAGTCCATAGGGTCGCACAGAGTGGGACACGGCTGAAGCAACTTAGCACGCAGCACAATGTATAACATGTGCTCAAGAAATACTTGAATAAATGAGTGATTGTCGAAGCAAATAACCTCTAGAAGTGGATGACTAAAGCATGTTCACCAACATCCAGTTCTCATTGCTCTGAAGTGTTACTAGATTTCACAGTTGATTTTCATCCCCCAAATTTTCATCTCAATTTTAAAAACACTTTATAATAAGACTCTCCATAGTATACATACTTTACGATGTTATTATTTAATATTTTCTCAAAATAAACAAATTTGAACTCTAACCAAGTTGAAAGGCCACTTAGGGAAATTATTAATTTTCAGAGGTGCTCAATTAATCTGGTTAGTGTTTAGAATATATAAACTCCATAAAGAATCACAAGTGTCATCTGGATGGAGAGGAAAACTTAAGGGAAGAAATAAAAATCTTTGGATAATGCCTTACACAATGGGAAATAGACAGTTTTGCTCCAGGGCAGAGTAGGAATGATCATCTTCCACCCTGAGGCATTCTCTCTAGAATCCTTGTAATACTGACTTGGCTTGCTTAACTATGGTAGAAATAATTGCCATGAAGTTATGCAGATCTTTTTTTATCGAAGCACACCTAGTGCTGAAGTCCTTGGTAGAAGTGAATTCCCAGTAATACTAATGCTTTAGCTCTTTGAGTATCATGTTGCATCCCCTCCCCCACAAATTACAATCATTCATAGCAGAATTTTTTTATTCCTATGTATGTTCACCACTTCTGATAGGATGATAGTGAAATACAATTTGTCACATTAGGTGGTTGCAATCAGAAGTCCATTTCATTTACCAACCCATTACAGCTTAAAACCAAATTAAACATAAGAAAACAACATAACAGAAAACCATGAGTGAAAGAACTAATTCATCGATCCTCTGGTTTCGACAATTTCTTACATGGTGAAGAATAGATCCTTAAATTTAGAGTGGGCTTCAAGTAACGTATGGATTGACTGGCAGCTAAAATGCTAATAAACTCTGATAAGAAGTGAAGTTTCCATAGCTACGATCCAGGTTATGCAACATATTCTTGTAAAAAATATCAGAATGGAAATAATTTGAAATGGTAAAAATAAAGGTCTAGGATTTCTACCTTAAAAAGCTCAGCTGATATTAAAAAAAATCTTTCTAAGACTGTTGAAGAAAGTAAAAGATGTAAAAGTGATTTATAATTTTTAAATTTGCCAACATTTTCTTTGCTAATTGATTTTGCTTTACTACGATGAATATGCGACTGAGGACAGTAAGCATTATTAAGCTATAAGTGTAAAATATTTATTCTGCATGTAATTAATTAAAATTCAGTTCTATTTTTATTGATACAAACACAATTTCTTTATCCCCT
This sequence comes from Oreotragus oreotragus, assembly GCA_006410675.1. Taxonomy (NCBI): domain Eukaryota; kingdom Metazoa; phylum Chordata; class Mammalia; order Artiodactyla; family Bovidae; genus Oreotragus; species Oreotragus oreotragus. The sequence goes on along the minus strand of SJYX01012989.1, from coordinate 183,049 downwards.
GGCTTCATTTATTTCTATGATTCTTTGGATACTTCTACTTCAAGCCATGCTGATTTCTATAGCCTGCTGGCTATCTATCTACCCATTCATCTATATTTATATATTTTTTTGCATGATTGTTGCTGTCAATAATATCAACAAGCTTTATTATGTATACACGTATTATTGTTGAACTCTATGTGAAATTCTCTATAGTCATCACCTCCCATAATCTTCATATCAGTAGGAGCTAAGCATTATTATTTCCATCATTTTATAGGTGAGCTTGTAAAGTCCTATGTTTTTGTTTTGATTTGATTTTGGCTTTCATATTTCCTTTCTGTGGCTCAGGTTTTTAATCCTTCAAGTAGTAAGGATAATCAAAATTGCCATTCCTTGAATGACCAGAGTGGTAAGTATTAACGTGGTTCTGGTGATCTGTGATTTTTGAGTTATAATATGAAGCTGTTTTGGAGAACAATGGAGGACCCCAAAGAGATTACTTCTAAGCCAATTTATATTAGAAAAGTGCATTTCCTTGATAACTGCTCTGTTTTGCATGAATTGTTCAGATTCATAAATCTTAACTTTAAATTGCAAGGAAAACATACAATAAGAAAGCTCACTCCAAATTATTACAATATTTTATTTGAAACTGAACAGAAAAGTTGTTATGGTGTTCAAAAAAGAAACAGAGCTTGGCTCTAATGTATCTTGTTAGCATAAGAACACATTTTTGAGAAACAAAATCATGGCCGTTTACACGGTGTGATGTATGCGTGCTCAGTCGTGTCTGACGCTCTGCTACCCCATGGACTGTAGCCCACCAGGCTATTCTGTCCGTGGGATTTCCCAGGTGAGAATACCAGAGTGGGTTGCCATTTCCTTCTCTAAGGGATCTCCCTAACCCATGGATCGAACCTGCATCTCCTGCATTGGGAGGAGGATTCTTTACCACTTGTGCAACCAGAGAAGCCCATAACGTATGTTATTTTTCCCCCCAAATGTTTACACCTTCACATCACCCTTCAGTGCAAGAGCTTTGGCCATTGATTTGTTCATTTTGCCACTTTGAGGGAGTGTTTGCTACCCAGGCAAAATTCATTTAATATTTACTTTCAACATGCAACTGGGATTTCTAATGAGATATTTTCTCCAAGTTGATTCTACCATAGACACTGGAGTTTGGGGCTGATGAGGTGTTAGGCGAATAAGCAACACCTTGCTTTTACCCACATCTCTGATGAAAGTGAAATGTGCTCTCATCCCACAGGAAGTGTTCCTTTTCACATGAAATCCTCCAAGATGATGAGCTCCAATCCCGAGGAAGACCCTTTGGACACATTTCTCCAGTACATTGAAGATATGGGGATGAAGGCCTATGATGGCTTGGTTATTCAGAATGCGTCAGACATTGCTCGAGAGAACGACCGCCTGAGAAACGAGACAAACCTGGCCTACTTGAAAGAGAAGAATGAAAAACGCCGAAGACAGGAAGAAGCGATAAAACGGTAAGTATAAACGAAAGTGTCCTGAGAGTTGTTCACTCCAGGGAGTCCGTGAGTCCTGCGAAGACGGTGATGCTGTCACCTGCTCAAGAAGGGGTTTGCCAAAGTTAGACTTGAAAAGACAAAGTGAAAATGTCTCCTCAACTGTAACAGAACACAACCCACCTTAGGGACAGGACTCTTGCCTTAGTTATCCAAAGTTGCTTACTTCTGTGCTATTTTTATGGAGGCGCAGATGGGATGAAGAAAAAATTCAGTTTCCTGTAAGTAAAAGTTCATACTGAACAATCTCTTGATAAAAGCTTAAGGGAACACACACTTATTTAATGTTCAATGAAAAATGCCCACCTTTGAAGGCCTTTGTATCATCCTTATCTTATAATAGAGTTCATCTTTCTATGAAAAGACTTGTCAACAATTAGACTTTTGTGAGTTTCTGAAGTGGAAGCTTCAGTGTGCGGTCTCTATGCAGAGTTCTGTGGCTATTACATCTCTTGCCTGGTATTAAGTGCCCCAGGTTTGTTCAAATGAAATGACTTTTATGCTTCAAAACCTACCTGCTACATGCAAAAAACCTCCAAACTGAGGCTACATTTTCCAATGTATTCAGATCAAAAGAAAGATACACAATTTTTGATTTTTCCAAAAAAATATTCAGCATTTTCTGAGTGCATATATTGTAGGGGTACAGGTAGAAATGTGTGTTTGATGGAGTCCTATTTATTCAATGAAGTACATTTATTAAGGGCAAAGAGACAGAATTCAGGAAATTAATCCATCAATTGCCTGGATAACTGAATGGTAATAGTAAGCTGTCTTGATAGTTGGTGGATTTTTCATCTAATCTGAAATTAATCCTTTTGCTTACTCTCTGTGAACACTATAATATGAAGGAAAAGAAAATATTCTTTTAAGGTGGACTACTGATTCTTATGGGCTTCCCTGATGGCTCAGGTGGTAAAGAATCTGCCAGCAATGCAGGAAACTGGGTTCAATCCCTGGGTCAGGAAAATCCCCTGGAGAAGGAAATGTCTACCCACTTCATTACTCTTACCTGGAGAAGTCCAAGGACAGAGGAGCCTGGCAGGCTACAGTCCATGGGGTCACAAAGAGTTGGACATGACTGAGTGACAAACACACACACACACACATTCACTCTTATAAAGAAGCAAAGTAAGGATGCACTACTCCAATCATTTAATGATTGATGAGGAAGAAGAGGGAGAGAAACAGGGAGAGAGATTTGAAATCAAAAGTATAGAAAGAACTTTTGTAGAGGATCATTGTGAAAGAGTGCAATCCTTTTCTCTGGACTATTAAAATGGAAATCCATTCTATTACCAAATATACAGATATTTATAAAATTCTTTCATAAACATGTTAATAATTGCATATGCTTTTTGTAAGATGTTATTTACTTCTACCCAGTTTTAGTTTGGAGAAGGCAGTGGCACCCCACTCCAGTCCTCTTGCCTGGAAAATCCCATGGACGGAGGAGCCTCGTAGGCTGCGGTCCTTGGGGTCACTAAGAGTTGAACATGACTGAGCAACTTCACTTTTACTTTTCACTTTCATGCATTGGAGAAGGAAATGGCAACCCACTCTAGTGTTCTTGCCTGGAGAATCCCAGGGACAGGGGAGCCTGGTGGGCTGCCGTCTATGGGGTGGCACTGAGTCAGACACGACTGAAGTTACTCAGCAGCAGCAGAAGCAGTAGTTTTAGTTGACATCACAGTTTCCTTTCTTACAATAAATTTTTTTCTGCAAAGTACCTTTGATAAACTTCTATATGTATATTAACATTTAACATTATTTCTGTGAGTCTAACATTTCTGAAACTCAAACAAAAAAGAAAACTCATGATTTTTAAAATAACTTCATATATAAAATCTAAAGTTTCCCAATCTTGCCATTAAAACTCATAAATTCATTATTTTCTCTAAGCATAGGGACAGAATTATTTGCTGAATTGTTCTATTAGACTATACAGAGCACCCACAGTGTGCTTATCACTGTACTATTAGATTCTGTGTTTCATCAACAACCTTCAGAAAGTTTCTATCTAAAGATCTAAGACAGATGTTAAGACAGCAAAAATGACACATTCTTAGGTGGTACAGTGTTCAAAGAGGCATAATTCCAAGAAGTCTATAGTTCAGGGAACAGGGACAAGAATTTAGGTAAGTGACTGTGCAGTTCTTAGAAGAGAATCTTAAGCCAAATTATTGCTCAATAATTACTGGGTCGAAAAGTTCGTATGGGTTTTTCCATAATGTCTTACGGAAAAAACCCGAATGCAGTTTTTGGGCCATCCCAATAACTTGCTGTCAAATATATTCATTGATTGGTAAAATATTTATTGGAATTTTACTGAATGCCAGGAAATGTTCTAGGCTTTTATGTGCGTGTGCTAAGTCGCTTCAGCCATTTCTGACTCTTTGTGACCCCATCGACTGTAGCCCACCAGGCTCCTCTGTCCATGGGATTTTCCATATACTGGAGTGGGTTGCCATGCCCTTCTCCAGGGGGTCTTTCCAACCCAGTGACCGAACCTGCATCTCTTATGTCTCCTGAATTGACAGGCAGATTCTTTACCTCAGGCGCCACCTGGGAAGCCCCAAGCTTTTATGAAATATCAATAAACAGAACAAAGTTCCTGGTTACAAAAGACTACATTCTGAAAGAAGGGTAAAGGAGAGGCAACATGAAAGATATGTTTAAATAAATGTATATGACAGGTGGTAACAGTCTTTCACACTGTAAAACAAGCCAAGATGAGGAAGATAAAAATAGACTCCAGGGAAGAACTCAGATCCTGCAACATCTGAGCAGGAGTATGGGACACTGGGAGCCTATTGCTGGAGACGTGAACCACATATGGCTACCTATGGGAAGAGGACTCTGGGCAGAGAAGACAAAGCCTGCTGTGTTCCAAGGGTAAGGTGTCCTGTTGTGACCGAGCAAATACTGAGGTTGGGGGGCAGCAGTATTAGTTCAGGCTGGCAGTGGACCATCAGGTAATACAAAGCCTTATACACACTTGTGTTTTACTCTGATGGAAGAAAGATTACAGATTTTTGAGCATAGGTATGATGTGCGCTAACTGATCATCCCACACTGATTACTATGTTTTCCATGGGTTGAACAGATGGATGGGATATAACGATGCAGGGAATTCAGAGAGAAAGCTTTTGTTGTGATTCATGTGAGAGATGGTGGTAGTTTGGAGTAGGGTGATACTAGCAGAGGTGGTATCGAATACTAAGATTATGGGCTCCATTAGACTTTTCTAACTGATGAGATGTAGAAATAGAATAAAAGACAGGAATGGAAGATGGTTCTCAAGTGTGTTTTGCTGTTGTTCTGGATTCTGTCATGTGTTGGTTTTATCTGAGACAACTAGAAGAATGACGCTTACACTTAATGAAATGCTAAAGATTTGAAGAGAAGTAAGTTTAGGTTGAATGGTGGGAAAAAGGGAGTTCAGCTTTCATCACCAGTGTTGGGAGTCCTTTTAGATATTCAAATGGAGAGTTCTGGATGGGCAATTGGATCCAGGATTCATGGTAGAGATCAAAGTTGGGGATGTTAATATGAGAGTCATAGATATTGCGGTCAAGAGTCTAGTTAAGAATCCCTAGGACCTAAAATTAAATAGAATAAAAGTACCCAGGACAGTTCCTTGGGGCATATGATTGCTTACATAACAGGAACAGTAGAAGAATCCAGTAAGAAGAGGTAGTGAGATAAGAGAACCACCAAAGTGGTTGTTGCATCAGAGTGAAATGACAAAAGGGATTAAAGAAGAGAGATTTTACTGGTGGGTCAAATATATTGAAGCCTGAGGACTGAATGATGCTTTTTACCACACTGGTGTTGACAAGAAAAGTTTTGCTGGTGGTCTGGGGACAAAACCCAGTGGTGTTATGTTCATGAGAGGATGGAAAAAGAGGAATTGAAACAAGGAAGAAAATGTGTGTGTGTTAATCGCTCAGCCATGTCCAACTTCGTAACCCCATGGACTATAGTCCTCCAGGCTCCTCTGTCCATGGGATTCTCCAAGCAAGAATACTGGAGTGGGTTGCCAGTTCCTTCTCCAGAGGAATTGCCTAACCCAGGGATCGAACCCAGGTCGCCCACACTTAAGGAAGAAAATAATAGAATATTATTGTAGGGGTTTTTGAGGTTAAATAAGATTCACACATATGGAGAGTAGTTGAAGGAGGAAGAGAAGTTTATGGTGTTCTGTTTTCCTTTTTTTTTTTCCTTTAAGAAGAGAGAAAGCTAGCTTATTTGAAATGCTGATATAAATGATGAGAATAGAAAGGGAAATGTTAATGACTTAGGAGAGGGAAGGAAAAATTACTGTGATTATGTCCTTGAGTAGGTGGGAAGGGATGGGATCTCAAGTGCTTCAGACTGGAGCACAGACTCCTCAGCCACAGTGTATGGGTGACTGAACGATGAATGAACGGACGACTACTCTTGCGTGAAGCGGCCCCAACCTGGCTCCTCACGCACCACTTTATGATTGTACCGAAGCTGTCACACGTGCTGGGAATAGAAAGATGTGGTATGCCCCTTGCTATCCGTAACTCTTACCTACTCTCTCCTACACTCTTTAATCAAATATTTTTCTGGAATTCAAATTTAAAATGTAAATATTTTTGGAAGGAGCAAAACACTAGTAAAATCTCCTAAATTTGGAAACTTTTCAGATGACTTTCTTTTTTCGTTTGTTTTGTTTTTTGTTGGCGTACAGTTGATTTACAAAGTTTCAGGTCCTCAGCAAAGTGATTAAGATATATATGCGTGCATACTAAGTCGCTTCGGTCATGTCTGACCCTTTGAGACCCCGTGGACTACAGCCTGCTAGGCTCCTCTGTCAATGGGATTCTCCAGGCAAGAATACTGGAGTGGGTTGCGAGGGTGTGAGAAGGCGTCCAAGGGTGTGCGAGGATCTTCCTGACCCAGGGATTGAACCTGCATCTCTCTTATGTCTCCTGGATTGGCAGGAAAGTTCTTTACCACTAATGCCACATGTGAAGCCCCTTATATACCTATATTAGGGGTATAATATAATATAATATGTATTAATATATAATATATATATTACATATATATATAATATTCAGGGTTTTTTCTATTTTAAGTTACAATAAGATATTGAGTGTATAGCTGTCTCTTTGCTTCAGACTGGAGCACAGACTCCTCAGCCACAGTGTATGGGTGACTGAACGATGAATGAACGGACGACTACTCTTGCGTGAAGCGGCCCCAACCTGGCTCCTCACGCACCACTTTATGATTGTACCGAAGCTGTCACACGTGCTGGGAATAGAAAGATGTGGTATGCCCCTTGCTATCCGTAACTCTTACCTACTCTCTCCTACACTCTTTAATCAAATATTTTTCTGGAATTCAAATTTAAAATGTAAATATTTTTGGAAGGAGCAAAACACTAGTAAAATCTCCTAAATTTGGAAACTTTTCAGATGACTTTCTTTTTTCGTTTGTTTTGTTTTTTGTTGGCGTACAGTTGATTTACAAAGTTTCAGGTCCTCAGCAAAGTGATTAAGATATATATGCGTGCATACTAAGTCGCTTCGGTCATGTCTGACCCTTTGAGACCCCGTGGACTACAGCCTGCTAGGCTCCTCTGTCAATGGGATTCTCCAGGCAAGAATACTGGAGTGGGTTGCGAGGGTGTGAGAAGGCGTCCAAGGGTGTGCGAGGATCTTCCTGACCCAGGGATTGAACCTGCATCTCTCTTATGTCTCCTGGATTGGCAGGAAAGTTCTTTACCACTAATGCCACATGTGAAGCCCCTTATATACCTATATTAGGGGTATAATATAATATAATATGTATTAATATATAATATATATATTACATATATATATAATATTCAGGGTTTTTTCTATTTTAAGTTACAATAAGATATTGAGTGTATAGTGATATACTTGATATACAGTAGGTCCTTGTTATTTATCTATTTTATATTATATATATGTGTGTTCAGATTCTCTTCTTTATAGGTTATCGTAAGATATTGAGTATAGAGAATAGTGATATGCTATGATAAACAGTAGGTCCTTGTTTTTTATCTATTTTATATATAATAGTGTATACATTTTAATCCCAAATTCCTAATCCAAAATCTCCTCCTTTCCATTTTGATAACTATAAGTTTGTTTTCTATGTATGTGAGTTTATTTCTGTTTTGTAAATTAAGTTCATTGGTATCACATTTTATATTCCATATATAAGCGATGTCATATATGACATCTGTCTTTTTCTGTCTGACTTACTTAGTGTGATAGTCTCTAGGTCCATCCATGTTGCTCAGATGGCTTTGTCTTATAAAAGCAGGGCTCATGAGCAGCGTGCGGGAGATCTGGCTTCAGTCCCTGGGTCGGGAAGATCCCCTGGAGAAGGAAATGAGTGCCCACTCCAGTATTCTTGTCTGGAGAATTCCATAGACAGAGGAGCCTGGCAGGCTACAGTCCATGGGGTTGCAAACAGCTGGACACGACTGAGCGACGAACACACACACGTGTGCAGTGTGAGGGCAGGCATAGAAGTTTCTGGATGACGTAAAGGGAGGAACTGGAGAATCAGGAAAGGAGCCAGAGAAGTCATGACTGGGCAGGAGGAGGAGGTCCGCGGCCTCCCTGTCCTGGGATGGGGCTCTCAGATTATTCCGTTTCAGCACCTGCTGAAATGTTCAAATTCAATGTATATTGTTCATATGGGGACCGGTGTTCTGGGATTCTGACAATTAAAGGATATAATAAATTTTAAATATTGTATAGAATATTCGCATAGTACATTTTTAGAGTTGCTTCAACTTTGCTAATAGGAAGTTCATTTCAAAAATTTTTGAAAACTCCTCAGCAAGATTCTGGCCACACAGGCATTTTGAGGTTGCAGAGATGGTGACCAAAGCAGAATATCCACATCTAAATTTCACACATATTTTAATACTTTTAACATGCAATTGATGTCATTATACATAAAATTCAACATGATATTAATGAACACAGTCTAATCAATTAAAGTTCTTTGTCATATCTGCTGAATGCTCGCTTTAATATATACTACTATTTAATGTAAATGCTGAAAATCTAAAGATGGGGCATGTTTGACCTTGAGAAGGCACTGATGATAATTCTCTGTGAAATATGCCAGTTGCAGTTTCAGAAATGTGCAGACTGCCAGGGATTGCTTAAAAAATGGAAATAGGATTTCATGTGATTGACCTTCTAGATCACATATGTGCTGAAATGCCTTTTGTGTTGAAGCTGGGAAGCTTAAAACACTGAGCTCTTAGGAAAAAATATCCTCATCACATTCTCAGTGTTCCAAGGCACTTGGGCTTTCTGAGCCCAATTACTTATTTTTAAACTAAGTTGAGCCCATTTTTTGCTACTAACTTCCTTATATTTTCACTTCCATTTCCCAAATGGGATTTCACTGAAAAGTCTTATTGAATAGAAAATTCTAAATAAATAAAAAGTGATACTCAGTACCTAATAGCTCCAAATAACATTTGGTGGGAAAAAGAAAGACTCAAAAGGCGAAAAGTTAATGGATAATGAAAAAATATTTCAGTAGCTCATCATTTCTGCTATGATAAAATTCTAATGGTTTTCTGCAGGCATTGTTAAATGAGATTTCTCTTTTATTAAAAAAAAAAAACTATGAGAGAACAAACATGCACAACCTATCATTTCAAACTAGTGAGATCACTTGAGATAAGTTAGAAAACCCTAGTTTGTTACACGTGTGGATGAAGAAGGATGTTTAAGACACAAGGATAATCGATATATTGAACCATTGACACACACAGGCACTAGTTATTAAGGGGAGGCAACTGACAAATGAGAACAAGCTGGTTACAGACAACATGTAAGGCAGTACTTATGTGTACCTATTAATGTAAGATCTCCTTTGAAGATTCACTCTTTACCAGTAACATCAAGAAGAGCAATAAAAAGATCATCTGGTAAACCCAGTGATGCATGCTTAGGCTTGAGGCTTCCCTTTTCGCGTGAATTTTTTCTGTCTGGATTCTGGAATTCATTCATGCATTGTCTCATTTTACTATTAGTAAAACGATTAGTATTTTGAAAACAATATAAGACATATCCTTTATTTTTAAAAAGCTACTGGAAAATGTGTTCCCAGTACATATCTTTCTAAGTACGTTTTCTATTAAAGAAAGGGGTCGAATATTTCTTTCTAATAAAACAAATGCTACATTAGTGAAATTCCCCCTAACATTGCAAGTCTGGAAGACAGGCTCTCGATTTTAGCAAAGTGGTTCTGACACAAAGGACTACTTAGGCTGATTAGGAATGTCTCTATTCCCTATGGATGCCCTCAAGGGATCTATATGAGGTTATATTTCCTCTTTAAAAGTGACAGTCAGAAACAGAATTAGATTAATTACAGCTCCTTTAAAAAAATACACGCAATTGTATATTAAGATATATACTTGGAAGCCATTTATATTTGAAAATTTCAGTATCTCTGTTAGTCAAAAGAAACAAAGGGCCAGGACAGTTCATCCTTTAGACAATAGAGAAAAAAATAACTAAAAATAAAATTAAAGAAAATATTTGCTTCCTATTTATTAAAGCATTTCTACTTAGAAAGCAAATGACTGTGATACCAAAATTTAGAATTGGTTGCTGTTTGAAATGATTACCCAAAGACATAATTACATTGAGAGCTCTTATTAGAGAAATGTTAGCAGTTACATAAATCCTCTTTAGATTGTTATGGCTATTGGAATCATACTCATGATTTGTGGCAGAAGACTTTATGGAAATAGGGAGCATTTACTGAAGAGCATTTGAGTGAAAGAAATATCCCTTCAGTGCAATGTGAATAGTCACGGATAGGTAATCTTATTAGATTTGACTTAATTGCAGGTATATGGAAAAATGAAATGCCCCGTTTATGCATGAAAATGGATGTTCACTTTGTTCAGGTGAAGTGGGGACAGTTAAATGAACCAGAGTTCAGAAGCACTATCATCTCAACTTTTAAGAATACTTTACTGCTAGCCTTAGAAATGACTCTATGGTCAGCTCTACCTCCAATGTTTAGAACATAGGAAACAAACCCCCAAAACCTTCAGCCATATTCGTCTATCTAGAACAAAACCCAAATCTGCAGCGTGTCAGGGTTGTGCTGGAATGAATCAGCTGATCTGATCTGATGTGAATTTCTGACCTAATTTTGCTGTAGGACTCAGGGCTTAGGCAGAGAAAATAAGGTTAATGTGTTGATAAGGGGGTGAGATTAAACAGCGGACAGTATCTTAATAACCCTCTCTAATTTCAGCTTCCTCTTGTGTTTGTGATTAATTCCAATCACTTTTCTATTAATCATTTCAGAGGACCACAAGCTGCTTTACTTTTNTCAAAAGGCGAAAAGTTAATGGATAATGAAAAAATATTTCAGTAGCTCATCATTTCTGCTATGATAAAATTCTAATGGTTTTCTGCAGGCATTGTTAAATGAGATTTCTCTTTTATTAAAAAAAAAAAACTATGAGAGAACAAACATGCACAACCTATCATTTCAAACTAGTGAGATCACTTGAGATAAGTTAGAAAACCCTAGTTTGTTACACGTGTGGATGAAGAAGGATGTTTAAGACACAAGGATAATCGATATATTGAACCATTGACACACACAGGCACTAGTTATTAAGGGGAGGCAACTGACAAATGAGAACAAGCTGGTTACAGACAACATGTAAGGCAGTACTTATGTGTACCTATTAATGTAAGATCTCCTTTGAAGATTCACTCTTTACCAGTAACATCAAGAAGAGCAATAAAAAGATCATCTGGTAAACCCAGTGATGCATGCTTAGGCTTGAGGCTTCCCTCTTCATGTGAATTTTTTCTGTCTGGATTCTGGAATTCATTCATGCATTGTCTCATTTTACTATTAGTAAAATGATTAGTATTTTGAAAACAATATAAAACATATCCTTTATTTTTAAAAAGCTACTGGAAAATGTGTTCCCAGTACATATCTTTCTAAGTACGTTTTCTATTAATGAAAGGGGTCGAATATTTCTTTCTAATAAAACAAATGCTACATTAGTGAAATTCCCCCTAACATTGCAAGTCTGGAAGACAGGCTCTCGATTTTAGCAAAGTGGTTCTGACACAAAGGACTACTTAGGCTGATTAGGAATGTCTCTATTCCCTATGGATGCCCTCAAGGGATCTATATGAGGTTATATTTCCTCTTTAAAAGTGACAGTCAGAAACAGAATTAGATTAATTACAGCTCCTTTAAAAAAATACATGCAATTGTATATTAAGATATATACTTGGAAGCCATTTATATTTGAAAATTTCAGTATCTCTGTTAGTCAAAAGAAACAAAGGGCCAGGACAGTTCATCCTTTAGACAATAGAGAAAAAAATAACTAAAAATAAAATTAAAGAAAATATTTGCTTCCTATTTATTAAAGCATTTCTACTTAGAAAGCAAATGACTGTGATACCAAAATTTAGAATTGGTTGCTGTTTGAAATGATTACCCAAAGACATAATTACATTGAGAGCTCTTATTAGAGAAATGTTAGCAGTTACATAAATCCTCTTTAGATTGTTATGGCTATTGGAATCATACTCATGATTTGTGGCAGAAGACTTTATGGAAATAGGGAGCATTTACTGAAGAGCATTTGAGTGAAAGAAATATCCCTTCAGTGCAATGTGAATAGTCACGGATAGGTAATCTTATTAGATTTGACTTAATTGCAGGTATATGGAAAAATGAAATGCCCCGTTTATGCATGAAAATGGATGTTCACTTTGTTCAGGTGAAGTGGGGACAGTTAAATGAACCAGAGTTCAGAAGCACTATCATCTCAACTTTTAAGAATACTTTACTGCTAGCCTTAGAAATGACTCTATGGTCAGCTCTACCTCCAATGTTTAGAACATAGGAAACAAACCCCCAAAACCTTCAGCCATATTCGTCTATCTAGAACAAAACCCAAATCTGCAGCGTGTCAGGGTTGTGCTGGAATGAATCAGCTGATCTGATCTGATGTGAATTTCTGACCTAATTTTGCTGTAGGACTCAGGGCTTAGGCAGAGAAAATAAGGTTAATGTGTTGATAAGGGGGTGAGATTAAACAGCGGACAGTATCTTAATAACCCTCTCTAATTTCAGCTTCCTCTTGTGTTTGTGATTAATTCCAATCACTTTTCTATTAATCATTTCAGAGGACCACAAGCTGCTTTACTTTTTTTTTTTTTTAATTGTTGTTAAAATTGTGCATCCAGATTTCTTTCTTCAAAGTTTAAATAAGATATTTAGATACTGGAGTAATTTTTTATTATAATATAAATTTATGTGGATATTTTTAATTCATAGGACCCTACAATTAAAAGAGAGAATTCAGTAATTTGCCTTGTCCATCCCTCACTGCTCTGTATTGAGCCAGAAGCCAAATCTACAAGGGTGATGCTAAATAAATTGATTTATTAAAAATGTCCCATATTTCCAGCGCTGGAAGGGAAAGTTAATATTAATGAGCATGTATCTAAGGGCACCACTTATGCTCATTAATATTAACTTTCCCCATTTACCCTAAGGACTACATTTGTCCATTTTGTTTGTTGTACCAGTTCACTTTATAAGTCAGAATGGTGTCTGACTGCTGGCCTCCTGTTTTCAGTAGGGTCGTCACAGTCCTAAGAGGATTTATACTAACATCAGTATTCATCTTTTTAGAATTCATATTGCATCTATATTTGTAACAGAGTTGATTGTAGGTTTTTCTTTCTATCACCTGTGGGGGCACTTAGAGGTCACATTAAGAGGGACCTTTATAGGCTCAGGTTAAGGTAAGACTTTATTCTTCTTATGTACCTTTTGGAGAGTATTCATCCCTCTGGTTGTTGCAACTTTAATTACATCTGGGACCTAGCACTGACTTTACATTTTAAGAAGCTCTGTTCTATATCTGAAATAAATAGACAGATGTTGGCAAGAGGAGGGGCTTTTTAGAACACAATCCCGTGTGCGACTGTCAGTCAGCCTGAGAATTAAGCTCTTATGCGGAGGATACCACGGCAAAGAATGGACCTTTCAAATGTCCAAACCTACGGCTACCTGAATCATTGAAAAGAAACCCATTGGAAAGTATAAGGTAATCTTTTTTTCAAAAGCTGTGTTAAATATTTAGAGATGGTTATAGATTAATGGGGCAATAGTTTTTAGTTTAAGGCTGTTTCTTTGTACTCTTCAGGCTATCAGAGGATATTCTCAATCTTTAGGTAAACATCGCCTTTGGAAAAGGTTCAAAAATCCAGACAAGGAAAAGAAATTATTATGGAGCTAGGGTATGAATCACGGGACTTTCATAACTACTAAAAATGCAATATAGCTTAGAGAACATGTCTAATGTAACAAATGAAACAGCTAGAGCATAGGCTGAGCATGTTAATAAAATAGCTCCAAGGCTTCTGTCCAACTCTGACATAGCCTGAAAGAAAACATCTTCATTATAAATGTATGGGTCACCTTGAAATTAATTTTAATCATGCACTGATAGAAGGAAAGTCAAGCTCCTCTCCCAAAATGAATCTCTGCTTGAAACACATGCCTCTGGAGAAAAGTTATTCTGAATAACAGTCATATTTGGAAGTACAGGACAGAATATTCATAGCCATGCTACAATATGAATATAACTAGCCTGCCAGGAAGCAGAGGGAACAATATTTTTTAAGAAACGCACTTTCATTAAGAGGCTCAAGGAAGCGGTTTTAAAAATAAAAACACCAGCATTTAAAATCCACTATTTTAATTAGTAAATTGCATTTTAGTCTCTGATTTTGGACTAAGTATACCACTCAGCATATCCTAATGTTTGAATAAAAAATGAAGTGGCTCAGCAGTGAAGAAGAGCTTTACCAAGAAGACCTGATAATTTTCTATCAGGGTAGCATTTATATGTGTTGTGCAGTATTTTGCTTCTATATAAAGTTTTTCATTAAGCATTTACTGAATGTCTATCACAGCTCAGGTATAGTTCTAGGTGCTTGGGATAAAGCAGTGAACAAATAGTTTAAAAAAAAAAAAAAAAGCTTGTCCTCATAGGATTTACAATCTGGTGTGTGTTGAGTGAGGTAGACAGACAATAAACAAGTAGAGAGTAAGTTAAAATTTGATGAGTTATGGAGAAAAAAATGAAATAAGGACATTGAAGCCAAGGATGTGGATGAAGAGTTCAGTGGTACATAAATGGGTTAGGAAAAGGCTCACTATGGATGTCACTGACCATGAAGGTCACTGTCACTCAGTTGAGATGAGAGGAGGATTTGTTGCAGGGTTTGGGAAGAAAGAATGCCATAATCTGACTCCCAAATGGAGAGGAGGATCATTCTGGCTGCTCTGTGGGGCAGGAGCATCAGTTGGGAGGCTGTAAAAACCATTATGAGGAGGACAGATGGTGGCGTGGACCAGAGCAGCAGTGCTGGACGGGGGAAGAAGTGGTGGAATTGGAGGTGCATTTTGAGGGTAGAGTTGATGAAAGTTGGCGATGTCGATTGGCTGTGGGGCATGAAAGCAAGATAAAGGATGACATTCCCATTAGCTGGCATGCCAAAGACAGCAGAAAAGGGGTTTTGGGGAGAAAGGTTTGGGGCATACTGAGATTTCTCAGGCTTTTAATGGTTTGTTGGTATCTATGAGAATTTCATGTTTCCTTTTTGATGTTTTGTGGGTACGAGATTGAAAAATTGCATAGAAATTTGAAATACTTTTATAAAACTCAAAGTTGTACACACACATATTTAAGAAAGATTTGAAGAAAGATATGTTTTTAGTGTTTATTCAGCAAAGGGCAAGTGTATAGATTAACCAGAGCAAATGAACAATTGCCTGAAGGTTTCTGCCTTTGTGCAAATTTAGTGGAGTAAGTGATCTCGATTCTAAGAGCTACGTGAGCCACATTCTCGGACGCTTTCCAGTTAAGACAGAAAGAAACACCCTCATCCTGTAATCTTAGAAGCAGAATGAAAGGCAGGTGTAGACAGGCAGAATACTTGACATTGTTAAAAAGTGAGAATGCTCTAACAATGGGTGGCTTTGGCTATGTTTATTTATGGCCTTTTTGCAATGATGGAGACATAGATCAGTAGTTTGTTAACTGATACACATGGGACCTTTTCCCTGTCCTGAGGTATTTCAGTAAACCAGGGTTATCATCCTGTTGTAAGATGTAAATTCAGAGTAAAGCTGTGTGTGTGTTGGCGGACAGGAAGTAACGGTATGTGTCCTGGGCTACAGGAGAGGATAACTAAGTAGTGGGAAAATCCTGGTGCCCAGACAGAAGGTAGAATTGGTTTCTTCTACTTTCTAACTAAGGTGAGACCATAAAGGGGTCCTTAATCCTTAAAGTGACATTAAGTCACTTGTTAGTTAGAAATAATAATATTCCCTTTCTTGTATTGTTAAGAGAACTAAAGGTACAACTCACATGGATCAACCAGTGGAGTAGTCAATGTATCATAACTGCTTAGAATTGGTAGCTGCCATTATTGTTAGCATTATTGTTATCATCACTATTATTGCTTTCACAGTCAACATTATGACCTTCATCTTCATCATATAATATAGCTACATTAATAATGACATACTGCACCAATTTAAAAAAAAAATCTGTCTCCTTTTAGGTAGAAAGCAACACAAAGAAAGGAATTGGACTGTTTGCTTTGAGTGACTGCAAATGACACTGACACCCAGCCTCAAATGTGAATTTCTCCCTTTTGTTTCATCTTTTCCATGTACACATATTTTTGTTGCTTCTTCTAAAATAGTTAAAATTATATGAGGGCTGAAAGATTTTAGCACATAAATAGATTCAAAAGGATACACTAATTGGTAGTTTTAGTCTTAATTATTAAACTGGTTTTCAAGAGCAGAGAAGCTGCCTCTTGTGTGTAGTAAGTTTTGAAATATTTGTCATATAAGATTGTATCAAACTCAGTCCATTCACTGATGATCTATTTCCTACAGGAATAGTAAATAAACTAGCATAGTATGTGATATTTGAAATGTAAATCATTAATGAATTTCCAGATATTTACAGGGAACTACCCTGAAAGTTTTCCCTCTTGGCATATGAGCTGCTAAATTTTGACTTTTTTCATGGAAATACATACTTTCTGTGAAGAAACTGCTTATAACACTTGAGCTAAAGCTAAACAGAGAAAGGAATAATGACTCAGGAAGATAAAATAACAATGTCTACAAGAGATACAAGCTAAAATATTTTTTAAAAAAATACTTTATTATTTGATTTCTCTTCTGGAGAGCAACGTGTTTTCAACATGGCAGTGTAAATACTGCTAAAAGATGTCAGCTTCCTATTATTTTGAGACTTACTTGGGAGACTAATCACATGAAGGCCTCCACCTGCCCTTCACACCAGGAAAGAACTCTTCTTCCTTTTAAACCTCTTGATGCAGTAATTGTAACTCTGACCTACCCAGCTCCTTTTTAAAGAGAGCCAGAATTGCATGCAGACACTTGAGCCTTTGAGAATTTTCCTAGAGGGATTCTTAACCTCCTAGGATGCTTGTTTTTAGATTGTTGCACCCTGGTGGCTCAGTCGGTAAAGAATCTGCCAGCTAGGCGAAAGACCTGGGTTCGACCCCTGGGTTGGGAAGACCCCCTGGAGGAGGGCATGGCAACCCATTCCAGTATTCTTGCCTAAAGAATCCCATGGACACAGGAGCCTGGTGGGCTACAGTCCATGGGGTTGCAAAGAATCAGACATGACTGAGCAACTAAGCACACACACACATATAATTTAAACAAACTTTAAAAATGCTCTGAAGCCGGTTAGAATACACAATTGAAATAGTATTTGTTTTGGAGATAAATGACAAAACAGGACTAGATATCATTTGTTGAGCAAGTTATTTTATAGATCATTTTTAAGGAAACATTGTTCTTTCAGGAGCTGGTATTTTATTTTGTTTAGGGAGAGATGGCATTTTGTGATTTACACACAAAAAAAGAAAACAGTAATGGAGAATTTTTTGGAAAAGACAATGGGGAGGCATGTTTGTAGCAATGAGAGGATGAACAGAATCTTCTCTCAAGAGAAGGAGAATGACTTCCTTTTTACCCTCCTCCCCTACCAAGTATGAAATTATATTGTAGGAAATGTTTGATCACAGTGAGACTAGAATCTGAAATAATTTACTTTTCTGTTATCTTTAAAGCATTTTAGAAAAAACTCACTATAATTGATAAACATTATTCCCTTCTGCCTTCTGGCCTCTGGATAATGAAGCAAAAGGTTAAGAGGTGGGTAGTTTATGCCTTTTCTCACAATTTTTACAGAATTCTTTTTGAAGGCACAAAAACCTCAGAAAATTCCAACTCTCAGCAGATCAATACAAATAACATCGTTTTAGAAAGAAATCCCATGCACTTTGCAACTTTTGTTAGTACAGACACATTCATTTCTAGAAATTAGTTCTTTCAAATGCCAAATTTCACTTAGAGTATGTCTTTTTGATAGAGTTTTATTTTTATTTTTCCTTAATGTCTTTTTAGGATTTTAATTGCTTTCCTTAGTTCCTGTGTTTTATAATACACTTCAATTCCAATCTGGTGTGTGTGTGTATGTGTGTGTGTGTGTGTGCTTTGTTCAGTTTGTGCATAATTATTTTTTAAAAAGCCTAGGTATTTCAAATAAAAATAGAGGAGAGAAAGAGAAATACATTTTCAAAACATGGTACATGGTTCAACAGATTAAATGGAATAAAGAGTGATGGGGGAGGGGGATAGAAAATGACTGCCTAGTAAAAGGCTTTTTAGCAAATCATACTGAATCTCATTAATAAAGAATAAGTCCACTAGAACCGTACAATCAATCTGCCGTGTGCATTAGTGATGTCTAGCCCAATTCAGGTAGATAAATTGTTCCCTAAGTGTTGGTCGCCTGCCACTCAAAGCACAATACTGATAATACATGCCATGCTGAATTTCCCCTGACTCATGATGTATTTTTTCACAGGTTAGACTGGGCTAAACAGGTGAAAGAAAAGAATGTGTGTCTGTATGAACACCACCATCAGCAGCCAAAACAATAGATAACTGGACAGTGAAATAAGAGAATAGGACACTGAACCAATCTACCAAAAATAAACTGACAGGGAGGAATCCAATGAAACATCATTGCCAAAAGTGTCAGCTAAAAATACAACCAGAAAAGTGTGTAGTCAATACAGAGCTTGCAAAGCCAGATGAGAGCATTACTGTAGTGTAAAGAGATCCATCATGGAAAAACAGGCATAATACAAGGAAGATAAAAGGGAACAGGAAACACAGTAACTAGACACTTCCATGAATTTTTTTCAATGAATACTTTAATTACAGCATCTAGTCTAGTTTCTACCCATGAACAATTCTATTTACTGATGAATACCATAACTAACCTACTTCCCCATAGCTAGCTGTCAGAGCATTCATTATTATAAACAGATACTTTTAAAACATCTTTTAAAATTTTATATGGGGATATAGTTCATTTACAGTGTTGTATTAATTTCAAGTAGCAAAGTGATTCAGTTATATAGATACATACATCTATTCTTTTTCACCTTCTTTCCCCACATAGGTTATTATAGAATATTGAGTAGAGTTCCCTGTGCTATACAGTAGGACTTTGCTGATTATCTGTTTTACACATGGTAGTGTGTCTATCAAACAGATACTTTTTAAAGACATGGTCTAATATGTCTCTGTGAGACTCTGGTTTGAATTGATAACATTTAATTTTTCTGAAGAAGTCCATCGGTTTTACATACAACCTGCAAACAAAAGCATCCACTTTCCCACCTATAGTGGAAGGGAAAAGTCTTCTATCACTCCTTACAAGATTAAAAAATCTCTAAGGAGATATCGTGCATGTAAGAGAGCATTTTGAAATGAGGTGGGAACACTAAGCCTGTGCTGTCCCGTGATTGCATTAAAGTGGAAGAATGAAAGATTAGGCTGGTATTGGGTTTAAGAAGAATGCTGCTTGTGGATTTGTCATTAATGCTGTGACCCTATCTACCCAAGCCTTCCATTTCAATGTGACTTAGAATTCTAAAAAGAAGTCAGCTTAAAGGTGTCAACACAATCCCCTGTGTAACTTGCCTTCAGCAAAGAACCTCTATCTTTAATTTAACACGGTTGGCAATCTTGGTTTGAGACAGACTGTGATTTAGTTAACATGAAAACAAGATCACCTCTGTCACCCCGGGGTTGAATGAGGAGCTCAACCCAGGCTTGATGGCATGTATGAACTATTGTAGAAATGATAACCTGGGAACAAAATGAAATGGGCTCAATGAACATGTGAAAGAGTGGGTGTAGCCACCCTCTTCTGGCCTGATCTCTTCTAAAGATGTGCTTTAATAATGTGTGCGAGTTATGTTACCTCAGTCACACAGATAAAACTCTTCTTAATGAATCAGCTCAGAATAATCAAGCTGATGCAATAAAAATTATCTCCATGTGCCAACTAGCAGCTCTCGTTAGGTCCTGATAAAGTGAAAGTCTTAGTTGCTCAGTCATGTCTGATTCTTTGCAACCCCATGGACTGTAGCCAGGCTCCTCTGTCCTTGGGATTCTCCAGGTAAGAATACTGGAGTGGGTAGCCATTCCCTTCTCCAGGAGATCTTCCCAACCCAGGGACTGAATCCAGATCTGCACTGAGGGTGAATTCTGTACTGTCTGAGTCACCTTGTTCTATTAGGTCCTGATAATGATGCAGCATATCCTGGGAGTTAAGAATTAGCATGTAATGGAAACACTTTCAACTCCTGGAGTAGTCAATTCAGTCAATAAAAATCTTATCCTTTAACTAATCATGAAGGCCAGGGAAGCCTGGCGTGCTGCAGTCCATGGGGTCACAAACAGTCAGACATGACAGAGCAACTGAACAACAAAAATCTTTACTTTAGAAAATTTTCTAAAAAAGATAATTTATTTTCTTCATTCATGGTCCATGTAGTTAAAGGATAATATTTTTATTGATTTGGAGACATTTTATTCCTCACGGGGACCATGAAATTCCCAAGATACTTGATGAAATGCAATTTCATATATTTAAGATCAGATCTGAAAATAAACTTTTCATTTTTTTTTTATATTTGTGTCTGAACTTTGGAAGAAAAAAAGCATTTCCCTTACTCCTTCTAAATTCAATCAGATAGATTTTTTAAAATGAATGAAGAAAATGTTGCTTTATATTCAAAATGATAGTGGGACAATGAATTAAAGTTTCATCAAGTTGTTTTTTTTCTCAAGTACAAGGATGTCAAATTTATCAAAAGCTCCATTTGCATACTTTCTATATATGATCTCCAGCCTCAATTTATATTATTTAGCCCTAATTATCATCTCTAAGCAAAGCAAATAGCCACATAAATAATATAACCCCCACATATAAAATGTATGAAGAATGCTTTACTGTCCGTGGCTTCTATGTCCTCCTAAAATCAAAGCATCAAATGGAAATAAATTACATTAAAAATAAGGAGAAAAATTAAATTCCCGAAGAGATCAAGGTAATCTTAGCCTGGTCACTAAAATGCCAGACTATGTTTCTTTCTTCTCTAGTCTCTGAATTTATAGGTAAGTTTGCAAAATACTTGTTAAGAGTAGTCATTAAAAGAGTCCTTGTAGTTTTGCAAAATAAGCCAAAAATAATTTGAAGTTATTTCCATCAGACTCAAAGTTGTATGCCTAAACTGGCGCTTAATCACTACAGTAACGTTGTTTTTCTGGAAACCAAATTTTTCGCAACCTCGACAATAGACATTGATTTTTGTAAGGGATAGAGCTTTAATAACAAGGAGANAGTTGTATGCCTAAACTTGCGCTTAATCACTACAGTAACGTTGTTTTTCTGGAAACCAAATTTTTCGCAACCTCGACAATAGACATTGATTTTTGTAAGGGATAGAGCTTTAATAACAAGGAGACAGAAACCTGTCAGGTGCCTGGCAAATGTGTCTTTGGAGTGACCATGTCCTTTCCCGTTGTGGAGTCAATCAGACTCAACTCTGACACAGCTATAAGACAAGGAAGTTCGTGCATTCATACAAAAGGTCACCTATATGGTTTATTTCAAACTAGTTAACTTGGTATATCAGAATGTCTATTTTTATTTTCATTTTCTGTGTGGGCGTGTGTGTTTGAGCCATTGATGTTTTGATGGATTATACACAAAGCATTTCTCACCAGGAATTTATCCAACAAGTCAAGGCACTTTGGTTATTAAATTGAGGTCTCATGTTAGAGACCATTAAGCAAATTATTTAGTGCACTCTGCTTTAGCAGGCAAGGGCACAAGTACAGTATTTTATAACTGGTTAATTTCCTGCTGCAATTAAATTCTTGACACACACTTGGAATGAGAAACAATGGAAAAGGGAACATTAAAGATGGCTTTCTATTGTCAAGTTTATGTTGGAAAATGGGCCTTTAAAAAGAGGTTGATCTCATACATTTAAGGATTCACATCTTTTGTCCTATGGCAGATTAGAAAGTTCCAGTGGTATACAAGCAGAGATAAATGTTTGGGGTTTTAGATTTATTTTATTTTTAGATTTTTTACAAGCAGTAAGTGGAATGAGAAACAATGGAAAAGGGAACATTAAAGATGGCTTTCTATTGTCAAGTTTATGTTGGAAAATGGGCCTTTAAAAAGAGGTTGATCTCATACATTTAAGGATTCACATCTTTTGTCCTATGGCAGATTAGAAAGTTCCAGTGGTATACAAGCAGAGATAAATGTTTGGGGTTTTAGATTTATTTTATTTTTAGATTTTTTACAAGCAGTAAGAGTTGCATTCTAATAGATTTTAACAGCTACTGTAGCAAACTAGACAAATACTCTTTAATAATGAAATTGGACTAATTCAATATACATGTTATATAAATGTCTAATTTTCTATTTGATGGTGGATTAAGAGACAATGAAACTATTAGTATGTGTGGAGTGTGTGAAAGAACACTAATATTTAAATTCAAGTTTAAATTCATTATAGTGGGAAAATCCAAGTGAAGAAAAATGAGGTAGCTTTTCAGACATAAATTCTTAATAATTGAAATCAAAATAAAATAATTGAAATCAATAAAATTTTTAGTTTTGAAATAAAATTATGTCAAAATAAAATTAGTTTCATGTTATCTCTATCTCTTTTTTCTTTTCTTTTTTTACTTCTTTAGTATTTTCATCTGAACCCATAGTATAGTATAGCAGGTGATTTACAGCATCAGATTTCTTTTCAGGCTATACTTTGTTCCTAAGTCCTTTTGGATGTGTGATCATGTGCAAAATACTCAAACTCTCTGGGCTGCAGATTTTTCTCTGATAAAGTGGTGATGATGATAGCGTCTACAACTCATGTTGTTATAAAAAACCAATGACATCAGGCATGCAAAGGGCTTAAAACAGGACTTGTAACACTAAATGAACATTAGCTCTTATAAATGAAATGTTCCCAGCATGAAGACAGGGCCTTGGCTTCACTTTACTGTATCTTCAACATCTGGAAAAGTATTCCTTAATAAATATATTTGAATGATTTATTGAATATTAATTTGTATTATGAGACCTCATTCATGATTTAGCAGCAGCAGCAGCAGCGTTCATGAGTTAATAGGAAGTTAGTGACATGGCGGCTTCCCTCATGGCTCAGACGGTAAAGCGTCTGCCTGCAATGTGGGAGACCTGGGTTTGATCCCTGGGTGGGGAAGATCCCCTGGAGAAGGAAATGGCAACCCACTCCAGTACTCTTGCTGGAAAATTCCATGGACAGAGGAGCCTTGTAGGCTACAGTCCGTGGGGTTGCAAAGAGTCAGACACGACTGAGCGACTTCACTTCACTTAGTGATATGGTGTAATTTGAGGGGAGGCTAATGTAACTCTCAGCATCTGTGAAAACCTCTTTTTCAATATAACCAGTGCTACACATCATAGCACTTGAGAGTCCCTTGGACTGCAAGGGGATCAATACATGACTTGAGAGTCCCTTCAACTGCAAGGAGATCAAACCAGTCAATTTAAAAAAATAAAAATAAAAAAAAAATAA
>SJYX01012989.1:98141-157725 GCA_006410675.1 Oreotragus oreotragus | reverse complement strand
AAAATAAAAAAAAGAAAAAAAAAAAAGAAAAGACCCTGATGCTGGGAAAGATTGAAGGCAGAAGAAAGGGATGACAGAGGATGAAATGTTTGGATGGCATCAACAGCTCAATGGGTCTAAGTTTGAGCAAGCTCTGGAAGATGTTGAAGGACAGGGAAGCCTGGTGTGCTGCAGTCCATGGGCTTGCCAACAGTCAGACAAGACTGAGTGGCTGACGACAACAAATATAACATAACCAGGCTTTCCTGATGACTCAGATGGTAACGAATCTGCCTGCAATGCAGGAGGCCCAGGTTTGATCCCTAGACTGAGAAGATCCTCTGGAGAGGAAATGGCAGGAAGTAACTTCGAAAAAACTTAAACCAATGACTATGACAGTATTCCAATAAAACTTTATTTAGAAAAACAGGTTGAGGGCCAAACTTGACCTGTGAGTCATAGTTTTCCAGACCCTATTAGTGTATCCACTGGTTTTGGTTGGCCTCATTGGCACCGTCGAGGCCGATTCTTCTGAAAGGAATTTTGCTGGTATTCTGTCCTCCCCAAACATCTGATTCAGAAGCATCAAGAAACTGGGCTTTAGAAAGACACTTGCTGTCAAGTTACCTAGCCGGATTATTGATCCCGATGCAAAATAAAGCTTCAACAGCTCTTTGGGGAAAGTTTTGAAATTCTAGGATAGCTGGTTTTTAAGAATGTGCACAATGTAAGGAAGATAGATCTAAATAATCATAAAGAGATCACAATAGCAACTGACATTAATTTTATGCTTATATCATGCAAGATCCTACATAATTTTACATGCTGTCTGTTTAATCCAAATGATAATCTGAAGTAGATTCTATCATTTGCTCTATTTCACATATAGAGAAGCTGAGTCTTGAAGAATTCAAGAAATTTGCCAAGATCACACAGTGAGGGGTAGGACTGGTGTAGAGCTCAGGTATATTTGACTTCTAAAAACAATTCTGTAAAGAAGGGAAGAAATGAGTGAGAAATAATGCATTATTTTGGCAGTGGGATTTAGGGATGAGCAATGACTCAGCCATCAGTTGCTTCCATGTAAGGAATCTGGCAGGTCATCTGGGCAGTTTCAAGATTCCAAGTTCATGAACTGAATGCTAAGCTTGCCTTTTACAGAGTGACACTGCAGAGAGCAGAGAGGAACTTCTGAGCTCTCAGACAGAGCCTGAGGCTTCAAACCTATGATCTAGTTTTCAGAGCAGCTTTTACATCAAATTCAGGATGATGTCTTTAGATTACACAAAGTTCAGCACATCTGGAATTTTTTTTACAATGCATGTGATATTTTGAAAATCGAAAACGACAAGAATCATTTTCTTATGAAATAAAAACTATTCAGGTAGCTAAGAAGTCCTCTATAATATAAGCCTCAGTATAGCAAAAGAAGAAACAATGAAGCTGGTTAGTATATTTTAAAAAATTGTGTGTTGATAATCCATTGACCACTTTAAGATAAACTCTTCATACTTGAGAAAAAATAATAAATGATGTAGCACCTTTGCTTATAGAATCTAACACTTATGCTGAGTGTTTAACCAAAGCCCCTTAAAGCTTCCCCTTCCAGTGAATTCCTTATAGTATTAATTTGAATTCTGGTGCATCTATGCTAAAGCTGCATATCAGCGGGAAAAAAGAAAAAAAAAAAATCTTCCAGTTGCACACTATATACTTACCATGGCAACCTGATATCACATGGTGCACATGCTGGTCTGGAGGCAAAGAGCTTCACGGGCAGACACACACCAGACTCTCAGCCATGTGACTTTGCCTACAGTCAGCAGCCTTTGCCAAGGAAATGTGTCAGCGTAAACTGATAAACTCCGGGTTATTCTGACTCCTGCAATTCACTGCTTTCTTTAGATCTGCTCACTCATCTTCTCTCTCTTCTCTTTTTCTTTCCCTCCCTCCCTGTCTACCTCTCTCCCTCTCTCAGTTACATATCTTATTGTAGATATGGAATGCAATAGTTAAAGTTTCATTTACCATCTCTGCTGCTGCTGCTGCTAAGTCGCTTCAGTCGTGTCCGACTCTGTGCGACCCCATAGATGGCAGCCTACCAGATTGACTCAAAATAATCCTTTCCAGCAACATATCAATGACTTTGGAAAAAAAAAAATGTTTTGCAATGTGGTGCATGCATGCATGCTCAGACGTGTCTTATTCTTTGTGGCCTTATGGACTGTAGCCCACCAGACTCCTCTGTCCATGGGATTCTCCAGGAAAGAATACTGAAGTGGGTTGCCATTTCCTCCTTCAGGGAATCTTCCCGACCCAAGGATTGAACTTGCATCTCCTGTGTCTCCTTCATTGCAGGAGGATTCATTATTGCTGAACTACCAGGACTTTATTAATTTCTGTATCAGTGTCTTAGAATATGCATAACGTGCAAGCTTTCCAAAGACTGACAAATATCAGAAATGTCTATAGCATAAATGGTTTAATTTGCACAAATGATTCAGATTCTCTTTTTCAGTTTTATGTGGGGTTATTATTTGGTCATTATTTTAACAGAATCAAAATTGCTTCTTAAGGAAAAAGTATTTATTAATTTTATTAAAACCAAAACCAAAGATAAGTCCAGGCACAAATAGGAAAACAAAGCAAACAAAACAAAATAAAAATTTCAGACCATGTAATGAATATAAATTCTATCTATTGAAAAGAGTGATGAAAAATGAGGTGGCTCCATCTTTTGCAAAAGTTATTTCAAATCACAGACTAGTATTTTAACCCATTTGGATTAAACACATCACAGTTACATGCTTTCCATATGCTACAGAGGAATCCAACCACACCCACAAGCAGTATACTCTTAGCATTTTTTTCAGAGTTTCAGCTTACAGATTGGTTTTATTAACAAAATTCTATACTTTAATGCTTTGCTGGGACTCTCCCTCTCTAGTTTAGTTTCGAGAATATAAGGGCAGCAGGTTTTATGAACAGGCAACTCCCAAGATCCTATATAGGGAAATTAATCTTGTGATTTGTGGTAAAGCTTTTGAACTTCAAGTGAGTCCATTTTCAATTTCCAATGCCCGTCCATCAGACTCCAGTGTTATTTCACAAGTAGTCACGTTTCTGTGCAAATGTTTTTAGTTAATAGCCATTGAGTAATTGCCTGCCCCTAAACTAACTCTCTCTCTCTCCTTTCCCTCACCTCTCTGTGTCTCTCCCTTTCTCTCTGCCTCTTCTCCCCCCACCTCCCTGGTCTCTTTCTCTTTGTCTCTGGCTCAAGTGAGCTTGTTTGCTTACAATCATTTTAGAAATGATCCAGAATAAAATATCATTAACAGGTTCTGGGAACTCATTTGCAAATGGATTCATGTATTAAGAGGCCCACTTATAAGAAAAGTGGGGCCCTGTTGCATGTACTGTTAAAGCAGCAGAAAGATTGAAGAGCAGAGCGTAGGAAAGGTGGACTAAAGTTCCCATCAGTGAGTGAAGTCTGAGTCTGATGTTCACAAAAAATAGAATTAAAAGCAAGATAATAATAAACAATATTTCTAAGACATGTACTGCAAATGTGTAATTGTTTAATTCAGTGTTAACAAAAGCCATTTCTTTTGAAAATAATATTGACATTGTATTTTCCCCCTTTGCCAAAACCCTAGAATAGGAACAATTACTGAAAAATTTTAGTCAGTTCAAAATTAAACAAGAAATGTATAGCCAAATATTTTCAAAGAACAAATGTTAGAATATTTTAAAATTTTACAGTGGATACTATAATCAGTATGGTATTGGTGTGCATACACATTTTAGTTTGTCCCTGGAAAGTTGAGTAGGAACGTACTAAAACTGACTTAATGGTCTTCAAATGTTGTTTTGTTTTTTTTTTTTTTTTTCAAATGAAACTGAGTAAATGGCTTTCAAAAAATGTTACAGTCAAGCAGTATGAATCTTAAAATGTCAGCTGTTTCATTAAGCTGTATTTTGCAAAGATCAGTATTTATGGAATGTAGAACTGACTGTGAATAGAATGAGTGGGAAAAACATCTATCTCTATAAAGATCAAACCATGAGCCAATATATTTTAATAAAATGATGACTACCATTTGGCTGCTGCCTGTGCGTTTCTCCCACTCAGTGAAAAGACAGGGGCTGTGTGACTACTGAAGACGGGTGTGCTTTGTGTTCCTTTCAGAGGAGTCAGGGAGGAGAACGTGGCGAAGGCTTTCTTCTGTGTTGTGTAGGATGCTACATAAAGACAAGTGAGCACCCAAATGAGGACGCTGCAAAGGCTGGGATGGGGAAGATCAGCATTGCACAAGTGGCCTCAGGGATAGCTGCCACTCTGCCCTCTGCTACAGCAGCTTCCGAAGGGGGCTTAAAAGCTGCTTAGGAATTTCTAGCAGTCAACAGCCTCGGTAGGACCAGTCTTTCCACACATAAATTAGGGGAAATAAACCTATTGCTTTCTTAAAATTCTAGCAGAACTTTGAGTGTTTTAGGGCAAGAAGGGGCTGTTCTTTGAGTTAGGAAGTGTGATCATGTGTTAAAAGGAAATACTTTAAAAATATAATGCTTTAGGCTTCCATAATAGGAAAAGCAATTCTTTTATTTTGAAAATGTTTATGCACTCACTTGACATGGATGGATTGTCCATTAGGTCCCTCTATTAATAGTAGACACTGGAGTGTACAGCATGATTTTGAGGTGCTGTATGAAGCCAGCTGGCATTTCCTGATAATGCATTTTTGTTGTGAACTCTTTCTTCTGAAGACTATGCACCCAGTTATTTCATAATAGATAAATGTACTGATGGTGCCATTGTTGTAGACAGCACAAGGCTATATATTATAAATTAACATATTTACTGTGCTTCTATAAATAACATCAACACACACATACATACATCTGTACATATGGAAAATGAATGTTGGCATGATTAAAAAGCCCCTTGAGAACTTGAGACTTTTCAGATATGATCAGACTTGCCCATCTGTGCCAGACATCAACGCTGAATCCATCCTTTGTTGGGTGAAACACTATTGTTCTTAAGAGCTATTGAACAACCAGCTGAAAGTGCTCTCTGGGACAAGTCCAAAAAGTGTCCTGGGATATGAGAAGGTTATTGTATTTCACAATACTGCTCTTCCTGCATCCTGACCCACAGTTTGTGATTCTTTACTAGCTATGTATATATATATATATATATATATATAAAATTTTGTTTTGCTTTTTTAAGAGACATTTCTCTTCTGAATTTGCAGCCCTGATAGCTGTTATTTACCCTAAAAGATCTTCTGTAATTAAACGAACATGNAGAAGGTTATTGTATTTCACAATACTGCTCTTCCTGCATCCTGACCCACAGTTTGTGATTCTTTACTAGCTATGTATATATATATATATATATATATATAAAATTTTGTTTTGCTTTTTTAAGAGACATTTCTCTTCTGAATTTGCAGCCCTGATAGCTGTTATTTACCCTAAAAGATCTTCTGTAATTAAACGAACATGGAAAGTAAACTAAGCAGAGATAATTTAAGTATCATTTTATATTATTCAGTATATACAGCAGCAAAGGATTTGGTAAGAAAAGGAAAGTGATCTATGTAAAGAGATAAAGAATAAAAGTCTCTTAAACTCAGTTGTCCTTGCATTATAAACATAAATGAAAAGTGAAAGCTTTAGTCACTCAGTCATGTCTAACTTTTTGTGACCCCATGGACTGTAGCTCCCTAGGCTCCTCTGTCCATGGAATTCTCCAGGCAAGAATACTGGAGTGGGTTGCCGTTTTCTCTTCCAGAGGATCTTCCTGACCCAGGGATTGAACCTGGGTCTCCCACATTGTGGGCAGACTCTTTACTGGCTGAGCCACCAGGGAAGACCCTAAATGTTTAGAGTGCCGAAACCTGGGATATAAATGAAGATGAACTAAAATGAAGGACCCTGATGGTCAAATGATATGTTACACATCAGTTAAAATCTTCAAAGAGAGTAGTCAGAGTGGAAACTAAATGAGTTTAATTTTTTAATTTAATTTGACTGGCTAAATACTCAAATCTCCTTATGCCCATAGCTACAATCTGCTTATTGATTCAGTTTTCTTTTAGCAGAATAAATTGTTTATCATTCCTAATTATTAAAATGCTTATAAATTTTCAACACATTGATATTCCTTTCACTAATTAATTTCTCTGTAAATTATCCACTTTAGTAACCCAAAGGGATGAATTTATATTATAGCAGTTGCCCTTTTTGGCTTTATTTTGCAATCATACTTATGCTCATGAATACAAACACAAGCATATAACCTGCATTCATTCAGCTATTACATGTAAATTTATTTCAGGATCATATATCATAGTGGTAAAGAACTTGGACCCTATAAACAGACAGATCTGGATTTACTATTTGGCTCCACCACTCACACCTTTGGAGCATGACTTTACTCATTTGTAAAAGGGAGATATTTGATATTACCTCCTTCATGGGACGGTTGTAAGAGTTCAATGAGGTGATGCATATAATGTGCCGGGTATTAAGTACTAGTAAATGTAAAATTACTGATCACTTCCTAGGCGCCAGGCACTGGGACTTTCAGTTGTGCTCTGGACTTCTTACTGGGCTCACTGTCTCTAGTTCTTATATCCCACATTTAGTCAAATTAACATGTGCCTGCTCAGTCTCTCACCCAGTTGTGTCTGACTCTTTGCAACCCCATGGACTGTAGCCCACCAGAGTCCTCTGTTCATGGAAATTTCCAGGCAAGAATACTGGAGTGGGTTGCCATTTCCCACTCCAGGGATCTTCCTAACCCAGGGATCGAACCTGCTTCTCCTGCATCGGCAGGCAGATTCTTTACCACTGTGCCACCTGGGAAGCACGAAATTGACATTCCGCAGCCAAATTAGTTGATCAGAGGAAATCTCTTTCCTGGGCATTTTTGCGCTTTCCTTTTGCCTGCAAAATGAAGGCCAAGCAATCCTTAGCCCAACATTCAACATAAATTAGTTTATTAAGGCTGGTGTAACAAAGTACAGTAAAGCTGGATAATTTAAAAAATAGAAAGTTATCTCACTGTTCAATATCAAGACATCGGTGGTGGTTCTTCCTGAGGGCTCTGAAGAAGAATCTGTTTCGTGTTGCTCTCCTAGCTTCCAGTGGCTTGCTGGCAATTGGCATTTCTTGACTTATAGATACATTACTCCCATCACTGCCTTCATCTTCACATGCTGCTTTCTATGCATCTATGTCCAGATTTTACCTTTTTATAAGGACTCCAGTCATATTGGTTTAGGCAGCCACCCTTTTCCAATAAGAACTCATCTTAACATCTTCAGTGATCGTATTTTGAAATAAAGTCACAGTATGAGGTACTGTGGGGCTTCCCTGTTAGCTCAGCTGGTAAAAAATCCGCCTGCATTGTGGGAGGCCTGGATTCGAGTTCTGGGTCGAGAAGATTCCTTGGAGGAGGGCATGGCAACCCACTCCAGTATTCTTGCCTGGAGAATCCCAATGGACAGAGGAGCCTGGCGAGCTGCAGTCCACGGGGTCACAAAGAGTCGGACAGGACTGAGTGACTAAGCACAGCACAGCAGCACATGAGGTACTGAAAGCCAGGATTTCAACACATGAGTGTGGAGGTAGTACAGTTTAATTCATAATAGAAAGCATGCCATAACCTGGCCACATATCAAAAAAATGCTGACTGACCTCCACAATACTATATCTGCCTGCCTTTTATATGAGCATAAAAGATACCAAAGTGCCCTTTCCTATATTTCTAGTCCTCAGGTCATAGCCTGCCTTCTTCATATGCACTCCTTGTCTCTTTCTCCATGCCCCCTGCTATTCCGCCATCCCATTCCCACTTAAAAGACTTTCTTTTTCTGAACTTCTGTCATATCAGACTGTCATGCTCTTATTTGGGGTCTGCTAATGGGGTTTAGGGTGCAGATACCCACAAGGGAGACAGATGGCTTGAGGAGCCACATGATTTACCTCAATAAATTATCAGAATGAAATAGGCTATGTGAAGGAAAAGATGAGGTAAGCTGTGAAATGAAATATAGAATTTAGCAAACTATACTGCACCTTAAAACTATAAGAACAATTGTGTTATCTTGTGTCTAGCACCTAAAATGAAGCATCTGGGACTGAGGTTCTGTGCTAAGTTGGAACATGGGCTGGAACATTGGCGTTTCACATGTGCTCCTCCAAAGCCACTTGGAAGGCTTAGTGGTAGCAGTAAATGCTTTATATGTATGGAAGAATCAGTATATGACAAAGGAATTTCCTGCTTTTCCATGTTCTAATTATCTAAAGATAAAAGCTGGTATGAAATATCAGTATTACCATATTTGGGAGTAAATTTGTATTAGAACAAGCTAAAAGACAGCTAGGTTGTCCCTTTTCACAAATAAAACCCAACATAGCTAGCTCTAATATTTGAGGATGTTGACTTCTCTATTCTTAGAACACACTGCTTGCAGATCATAATTGTTTCATTTTCTTCCCCCTTCAACTCAGTAAACAGAATAAAAGTAATACTACAGGATAATTCTTTGAACTTCTCTCAGAAAAGAAGGGCATTTCACCACCATTTTAAATAAACTTAAACCACCATGTCTGCAAGTCAAAATGAGGTTTTCTTCTAGACACTGACACTGGGCTATGTGCTTCATATACATCATCAGCTTTAGTCCACCTAAAACTTTAGTAAGTGTCAGAAAGCATATCAAACCTAGACCTGTCAGTTTTTAAGCATTGTTTCATGTCATCTCTCTTTTTAGGTAATTTATGGGTAAGAATTTCAATCCAGATGACCATAGATGAAATGATGGTTAACTGTGTCTCTTTCTTCTTCTCTCTGAACTTGTGTAGAACATACATATGCTGAAGTAACCAGCTAAAAACATGATTGCTTTCTTGTGATTTCATGCTCATCTTCTTATTTAGATCCTGAGTATGTTCCTAAACAGCAAGTTTCCCATCATATCTTAGTTTGTGTCTCCTCTTGGACCCTTTACAATGCCAAGTGCATGACTGAGTGACTAGAAGGTGTGTTCAAACTACGAGTGGGTTTTGAATTTTCAGTTTTACTGGAGACAAATGAGTTTTATTGCATATGGATGAATTTCATCTGAAAACTACCACATTAAATAATGACATGAATAAATTTGAGTATATATTCAGTGCTATTATGTTGATGTTAAGAACCTACCATAGAATAAAAATTCTGGCAAGTGTGTTTGCTTTATCAAAGATAGACCCAGGCTCCCCTGGGTCTAGTCATAGCACACTGCCTTTACTATGTTACTATAGTGGCAGGCTCATACCTGAAGTCGAAACTGGGAATTCCAAGACCTTATTTGGCAAGAATTATAAAATCATTGACAAATGACTGATTTTGAGTATATATTCAGTGCTATTATGTTGATGTTAAGAACCTACCATAGAATAAAAAATTCTGGCAAGTGTGTTTGCTTTATCAAAGATAGACCCAGGCTCCCCTTTTCATAGCACACTGCCTTTACTATGTTACTATAGTGGCAGGCTCATATCTGAAGTCGAAACTGGGAATTCCAAGACCTTATTTGGCAAGAATTATAAAATCATTGACAAATGACTGATGGTTTTATACAGATCTTTCAATTGATTTCATTCCTAAAGATAAAAATATCAAAATGTTTCAGTAGATAATAACTCACATTTCACATAATATCTTTTCTTTGTTTCTAAATGAAAGAATTAAAGCTGCTAGGTATTTCTAAAATATTATCATCATACATCCAAGGGTGAAATAAGAAGGCAATCTAAATGATCTGTTCATTCATTTATTCATACACTCAAATCATTTGTTGAACACTGACCATTTTTTAGCATTAAGAATTTGATAGAGGATTTCCCTAGCAGTCCAGTGGTTAAGACTTTGTTTCCAATGCAGAGAGCTCAGTTCAATACCTGGTTGGGGAACTAAGATACTGCATGCTGCAGGGCATGGCCAAGAAACAAACAAAAATAAAATAAAAGCAAACTTTCTTATTGAAAAAAAAAAAGAAAAGGGTATGCACATGCTTTAGAAGGACATTTGGTTGTGCAACCAGGCCAGAATTAGAGTGTCAAGTAAGTCTTCCTGGGAAAAGTAATAAATGAATTAAGACTGATACGATGAGTAAAAGTTACCTAGGATGAGATTCACTTCAATTCAACATTTTGTGTTTCCCTTATAGCTCAGCTGGTAAAGAATCCACCTGCAATGCAGGAGACCTGGGTTCAATCCCTGGGTTGGGAAGATCCCCTAGAGAAGGGAAATGCTACCCACTTCAGTATTCTGGCCTGGAGAATTCCATGAACTGTATAGTCCAAGGGATCACAGAGTCGGACACGACTGAGCAGCTTTCACTTTCGCTTCAAGTTTACCAAAAGATCTACATCTTCTAGATCGGTGAAGGCAAGTTTGCTCAGACTTCTAAGAACTCTGCTCAGCTTGGGTAAACCTTACTTCTGATGGGAGATGCCTTGTGTAAAGAAAAATAGGAGAGCCCGTTTCCCATTGCATTATATAAGAATATGGAAATTTAGTTAACCTGAGGCCATCATTGAGGGACCATCCATTCCTTGCATACAAACAGATGAGGTTCTGAGCCTGGAAGAGGAGCAAAACCTCTCACCAGGGACAGGTTCACACCTAGGTGTAGGGAATGGCATGACCAGGACTTGAGTGCCATTTGCAGGCCACACTTCAACTGAAAATCTGCATTTGCTTATTAAGAAGTATCACATGGAAAGGATTCTTGTACACGACTGTGGGGAATTTACCAAGCATCACCATGCCCCACAGTGAGGGTATGTCTGGGTTACCGCCAAGTTTTTCTGGGATGATATCCTTCTAGATTGCCATGTGTTCATTAGGAATTTTCGGCTTTGACATGCCTACAGAATTAATCTGTAGGAATTCCAAGGCTTGTCTTGGGTTTGTGCAGTGATTTTTAGATTAAAAATATGTCATTGATGCTTAGGATGTGATGTGCTGTGAGATGCCTCTCCCTAAAGTCTCCTTTGCTCACGACCTACTTCCTGTCTCTGTTCAAACTGACACATAAATGGGTTGTCCTGCCACGTGAGGCAGTTAAAAGAGGAACAATAATTAATTTAAGTGGACTTACATCGATGTCATTTCGGAAAACGTGGCAGTGTGCCACATGGGTGCTTGGCATCGTGCACAAGTCCTGGGCTTGCGGTTAAGACACAGTCCTTGTAGAAGCTGAATAATTCTTAAAATCAGATCTTCAATTCCAGGAACTACAATGCTACTTTCCAGTGATCACTTGGAATGATTCACAGTTGATGAATAGCTGATTTTTTTCAGACACAATAATTTTTAAAAGTTACAGCTTTTACAACACATATTAATTTTCTTAAAGTTACTAAGCTAGTTACCGATAAAATATTAAATTCTAGTGAAGATAATCTATTCAGTGAAAGATATAAAAAAGGACATACATAATGTTTACATAAGAACTTCATGACCTGATGGATTAAAAACAGAAGGCAGAGAACTAGGATTAGAAAATGAAGCTAAGACTAAACAAACGGTAGAAAATGAATTAAGAGAGGGGAATAGTGAAGCGAAGTGAAGTCACTCAGTCATGTCCTACTCTTTGCGACCCCATGGACGGTAGCCTACCAGGCTCCTCCATACATGGGATTTTCCAGGCAAGAGTACTGGAGTGGGTTGCCATAGTTAGACTCAAACAAGGATCTAGAGTATGTCAGAGGTCATCTCGGTTCCAGAGATTGAAAAGGAATCCTAGATACCCTAGGTCAAAGGAAGCTAGCTGGTTAAACATAGGGAGGTATGTTAGAATCCAAAAGATACAAATATTGACAGGTATTGAAGTAAACATTTAAAAAAAATAGGGGCCCATAAATCAACAGGAATCTGAGGGCAAGATGGAATAAGAAGACTTGAATAGCAACAAGTTAGGTGAGATTAGGACTGAGATTTCAATGAGAAGGCTAGTTTCACCCAAGGACAGAACTTCCATAAATCAAAGAATAAATACAGACTAGTTCAGGCAAAGAATGAAGGACTGTACAAGAGTGCAGGAACTCAGAACCCAAAAAGTGAGGGAACAAGCTTCCGCAAGATGGCAGATGAGCTTCTAGGCTGGAGAATCTGGGCTAAGCGGCTAACAGGTAGAGAGAGGGACAACAGAGTTTGTACTGGTACAAGAGCTGTGNTTAGAAAATGAAGCTAAGACTAAACAAACGGTAGAAAATGAATTAAGAGAGGGGAATAGTGAAGCGAAGTGAAGTCACTCAGTCATGTCCTACTCTTTGCGACCCCATGGACGGTAGCCTACCAGGCTCCTCCATACATGGGATTTTCCAGGCAAGAGTACTGGAGTGGGTTGCCATAGTTAGACTCAAACAAGGATCTAGAGTATGTCAGAGGTCATCTCGGTTCCAGAGATTGAAAAGGAATCCTAGATACCCTAGGTCAAAGGAAGCTAGCTGGTTAAACATAGGGAGGTATGTTAGAATCCAAAAGATACAAATATTGACAGGTATTGAAGTAAACATTTAAAAAAAATAGGGGCCCATAAATCAACAGGAATCTGAGGGCAAGATGGAATAAGAAGACTTGAATAGCAACAAGTTAGGTGAGATTAGGACTGAGATTTCAATGAGAAGGCTAGTTTCACCCAAGGACAGAACTTCCATAAATCAAAGAATAAATACAGACTAGTTCAGGCAAAGAATGAAGGACTGTACAAGAGTGCAGGAACTCAGAACCCAAAAAGTGAGGGAACAAGCTTCCGCAAGATGGCAGATGAGCTTCTAGGCTGGAGAATCTGGGCTAAGCGGCTAACAGGTAGAGAGAGGGACAACAGAGTTTGTACTGGTACAAGAGCTGTGTACGCCTAAGCTACTGCCTGCAATTTCCTCTCTATAACAGAATAACCTCAGAGTGTGCATACGTTTAGTCTCTCAAGGAGATTCACCTGACTGATGTGACAGTAATGTGTGTTCTGTGGGGTGCTAGTCCTTTGGAAATGCTCTCTGTTTATGAACACTCTCTGATTTTTACCATCAGGGCATGACACTGATGCTGCCCTGCCTTTAGTATATACGATGCACGTCCTCATATTAGAAGGTCTGAGAAGTTGTGTTGGGGGGGGGAAAGAAAACACATTAATTTTTATCCGGTATTTCTAAAATTCCTCATACTTACTTGTCAGAGCCTTTGTTGACTAACCAGCATGCCTACGAAGGAAACTGCTTTTTGGAAATGTATTTGGATGGGAAAAACCTGACCTTGAATTGTATCCCTGCCACTGCTTCTTGGCAAATTATTAATTTTCTGAGATTTAGTTTCTTCACCTATCATATCTAGGTAATTACTAATTTGATAGATCTGTAGTAAGACTTAATGAGATTTTACAAATGAAAGCATCCACCAAAGGTACTTAAATATCATTCCCTCTCCTTCCTATGTGGTACATATATACAATGGAATATTACTCAGCCATAAAGGGAATAAAGTTGGGTCATTTGTAGATATGTGGATAGACCTAGAGTCTGTCATACAGAGTAAAGTAAATACAGAAAGAGAAAAACAAATAATGTATATTAATGTATATATGTGGAATCTAGAAAAAGGTAGAGATGAACCTATCTGCAGGGCAGCAATAAACGTTTAGAAGACGAATGTGTGGACAAGGGAGTGGGGAAAGGGATAGGATGAATTGGAAAACTGGGACTGACATGTGGGCACTGCCATGTGTAAAACAGATAGCTAGAGGAAAGCTGCTGTATAATGCAGGGTGCTCAGCTTGGTGCTCTTTGGTGACCTAGAGGGGTGGGGTGGGGGAGGTTGGAGGGAGGTCTAAGAGGGAGGGGATATATGTACACATATGTCTGATTCACTTCATTGTATAACAGAATATAACACAACTTGTAAAACAACTGTATCCACCCCCTCCTATAGAAAAAGAAAAAAAAGACTCCAGGCACATACTCTGGGAGCAGACATAATGTGCCAAGCAAGGGACCTCTCTGATGCTCTACAAGCAGAATTTCCTTTACATATCAATACTTGTGGCATGAGCAGAACTAATTCCTGGGTCTGGGGCAAAATGATGGTCTGATTCACATTTGGTACCATAGCAAGAAAAAAGACAAATGCATAATCTCATTAAAAATAGAACCAGACCTTCAAGAAACTATCTTTAAAAAAATAACTTCCTGTTTATCATTGTGCCATCTATGTTTGCTTAGAACTACATACAAATATTATACATAGAGTTTTGAATTTTCTTTTAAGAAGCAGCTACATATTCATTTTTCCACATGATTTATACCTTTTCCCCTTTGGACTGGTGAAGTACTTTTATGAAATACTTCCTCAGACTTAAAAGCAATAATCATTAGCCATATAGATATGGGAATTACCTGGTGGCTCAGACCATAAAGAATCTTCCTGCAATGCAAAAGATGGCAGGTTTGATGCCAGGGTCAGGAAGACTCCCTAGAGAAGGGAATAGTTACCCACTCCAGTATTCTAGCCAGGAGAACTCCATGGACAGAGGAGCCTGGAGGGCTACAGTTCATAGGGTCACAAAGAATTAGACATGACTGAGAGACATTCTGGAACATGAAGTCAAGTGGGCCTTAGGAAGTATCACTACAAACAAAGCTATGGCATTCCAGTTGAGCTATTTCAAGTCCTAAAAGATGATGTTATGAAAGTGCTGCACTCAATATACCAGCAAATTTGGAAAACTCAGCAGTGGCCATAGTCCTGGAAAAGGTCAGTTTTCATTCCAGTCCCAAAGAAAGACAATACCAAAGAATGTATAAACTGCCACACAATTACACTCATCTCACACACTAGCGAAGTAATACTCAAAATCCTCCAAGCCAGTCTTCACCAGTACGTGAACTGTGAACTTCCAGATGTGCAAGCTGGATTTAGAAAAGGCAGAGGAACCAGAGACCAAATTGCCAGCATCCACTGGATCATAGAAAAAGCAAAAGAGTTCCAGAAAACCGTCTACTTCTGCTTTATTGACTACATGGAAGCCTTTGACTGTGTGGATCACAACAAACTGCGGAAAATCTTTCAAGAGATAAGAATACCAGACTGCCTTNTGGGAATTACCTGGTGGCTCAGACCATAAAGAATCTTCCTGCAATGCAAAAGATGGCAGGTTTGATGCCAGGGTCAGGAAGACTCCCTAGAGAAGGGAATAGTTACCCACTCCAGTATTCTAGCCAGGAGAACTCCATGGACAGAGGAGCCTGGAGGGCTACAGTTCATAGGGTCACAAAGAATTAGACATGACTGAGAGACATTCTGGAACATGAAGTCAAGTGGGCCTTAGGAAGTATCACTACAAACAAAGCTATGGCATTCCAGTTGAGCTATTTCAAGTCCTAAAAGATGATGTTATGAAAGTGCTGCACTCAATATACCAGCAAATTTGGAAAACTCAGCAGTGGCCATAGTCCTGGAAAAGGTCAGTTTTCATTCCAGTCCCAAAGAAAGACAATACCAAAGAATGTATAAACTGCCACACAATTACACTCATCTCACACACTAGCGAAGTAATACTCAAAATCCTCCAAGCCAGTCTTCACCAGTACGTGAACTGTGAACTTCCAGATGTGCAAGCTGGATTTAGAAAAGGCAGAGGAACCAGAGACCAAATTGCCAGCATCCACTGGATCATAGAAAAAGCAAAAGAGTTCCAGAAAACCGTCTACTTCTGCTTTATTGACTACATGGAAGCCTTTGACTGTGTGGATCACAACAAACTGCGGAAAATCTTTCAAGAGATAAGAATACCAGACTGCCTTATCTGCCTCCTGAGAAATCTGTATGCAGGTCAAGAAGCAGTAGTAAGAATTGAACATGGAACAACAGACTGGTTCCAAATCAGGAAAGGAGTACATCAAGGATGTATATTGTCACCCTGCTTATTTAACTTATATGCAGAGTGCATCATGAGAAATGCCAGGCCAGATGAAGCACAAGCTGGAGTCAAGATTGCTGTGAGAAATATCAATAACCTCTGACATGCAGATGACACCACCTTTATGGCAGAAAGCGAAGAAGAACTAAAGAGCCTCTTGATGAAAGTGAAAGAGGAGCGTGAAAAACCTGGCTTAAAACTCAACATTCAGAAAACTAAGATCATGGCATCTGGTCTCATTACTTCATGGCAAATAGATGGGGAAATAATGGAAATAGTGAGAGATTTTATTTTGGGGGGCTCCAAAATCACTGCAGATGGTTACTGCAGCCATGAAACTAAAAGAAGCTTGCTCCTTGGAAGAAAAGATATGACCAACATAGACAGCATATTAAAAAGCAGAGACGTTACTTTCCCAACAAAGGTCCGTCTAGTCAAAGCTATGGTTTTTCCAGTAGTCATGTATGGATGTGAGAGTTAGACTATAAAGAAAGCTGAGCACCGAAGAATTGATGCTTTTGAACTGTGGTGTTGAAGAAGACTCTTGAGAGTCCCTTGAACTGCAAGGAGATCGAACCAGTCCATCCTAAAGGAAATCAGTCCTGAATAGTCATTGGAAGGACTGATGCTGAAGCTGAAACTCCAATACTTGGCTACCTGATGCAAGGAACTGACTCATTGGAAAATACCCTGATTCTGAGAAAGCCTGAAGGCAGGAGGAGAAGGGGAAAACAGAAAATGAGATGACTGGATGGCATAACCAACCGAGTCCAATTTGACTCAATGGACACGAATCTGAGTAGGCTCTGTGAGGTGGTGATGATCAGGGAAGCTTGGCGTTCTGCAGTCCATGGCATCACAAAGAGTCGGACATGACTGAGTAACTGAACTGAACTGAACTGAGAGACAAACCCTATCACTCTCACTTTCATAGAAAGATATGTAAGAGAATTAAACACTTGCAGAAATCACATTCTTGGTTTTGTGTGATCTGCTGGCTCCCAAGAAGTTTAATACATTTCTTTGCACCATCTTCTGCCAAAGCAAGATGGCAAATGCTAGTTGGATTCAAGTGCTATCAATGGGCAGCTCATATTGGATGAGTTAAAATTAGTGGTAATCATCTTCTCATGTTATACTTCTTTCAGATGACCTTGGAATTATTTTAAAAGACTCAAACTCTGTGTACTCAAAAGACAGTCAGCTACTCAGAATTATCTTTCAGTCCATTGATTCTCAGGGAAATTTGTTTCTTCTCTCAGTTATGGCATTATCGACACTTCCCACAGAAACTCCACAAATGTGCTCTCATGCCAACCTAGCCAGAATCAATATGAGTTAAATTATGTTCACTGGCAACTGCGCCCACCCTGAGTTCAGTGTTTTTCTCTCTTAGCACACAGGCTGTCTGTGTCCCATGCCATCTGTGGTATTTTTAAATGATGCGAACATATATGACTATTAAAATGGGATACAGACTGAAGTGCTTCTAAGATGTAAAGTCTTGCTGCAAAGATTTTCATAAAAGCCTATATACATGCCTCAATTATTTGATTTATTATTTTTATACATACACATACATATAAAAGTGACACAGTAATATAAAATGTAGGAGTCAAAATGAAGAGAATAATACGTGTTCAATTAAATTTACTTGTAGTAAACTTTTTGAGGAATGTTGATCTCAAGAATTTTTATGCACTTCCCTGGTGGTTCAGTGGTAAAGAATCTGCCTGCCAATGCAAGAGACTCGTGTTTAATCCCTGGGTCAGGAAGATCCCCTGGAATAGGAAATGGCAACCCACTTCAATATTCTTGCCTAGGAAATCCCATGTACAGAGGAACCTGGAGGGCTTCAGTCCATGGGGTTACAAGAGTTGGACATGACTTAGAGACTAAACAAAACAACGGCAAGAATTTTGTGGTGGTGAGGAAGGGCAAGTGGATTTCTGAGTTTATTTCAATCATCATGGGCCAAGCATTACTGAAACAATATCACCTTCCTATCAGTTTGGTTGCCAAGTTAAAATGCCAAGGTGAAGCAACACAAAACCTTAGCAACACAGATGCTTTGCCAATCTAGTTTGGTAATATATGTTAAAAACTCATACCACTTACTTGTGTTATTCATCAGCTTCTTCCATCAAGTTTCAAAAAGTAATTTTAAAAACCTGCAGCATCTTTCTCCTCTATCCCTATAATGGCACAAACCATAGAGATTGAAAAATAGTCATTCCATGTGTTATGTTTTGACCTAGCTATGAGCTATGCTAATTTATGAAAAAAAAGTTTTGCTAAAAAAAATATAGAGGTAGGTCACTGATCTGTTCTGAAGCAAAACATTAAAAACATGTTTGAGTTACGCATAACATCTGCGGATGTTTCAACCACTCTTACTAGAAAATGATGTCTTTACTATACACAATTTTTCCAAAATACTACCTATACCAGATTGCTAATGTGTAACAAAATTTTGTTCAATATTTTGGAGAGTAACAAAAATTGTA
The DNA here is from genome assembly GCA_006410675.1 of Oreotragus oreotragus. NCBI lineage: Eukaryota > Metazoa > Chordata > Mammalia > Artiodactyla > Bovidae > Oreotragus > Oreotragus oreotragus. The sequence goes on along the minus strand of SJYX01012989.1, from coordinate 139,259 downwards.
CCAAATGAACATAAAAATGGCTCTCATTCATTGATATTTCTGGTGCTTCCTTTGAGTTTGAATTTATATCAAAATAGCAAAAGGATCTTAGAATTAGGGAATAACTATGTTTCAGGGGTACCATCTGGAAAAGACTGTGCTTCTCTCACTTATTCCACTTTTTGACACTGGATGTGATATATATTTGGAGAAGGCAATGGCACCCCACTCCAGTACTCTTGTCTGGAAAATCCCATGGATGGAGGAGCCTGGTTGGCTGCAGTCCATGGGGTCATAAAGAGTCGGACATGACTGAGCGACTTCACTTTGACTTTTAACTTTCATGCATTGGAGAAGGAAATGGCAACCCACTCCAGTATTCTTGCCCAGAGAATCCTAGGGATGGGGGAGCCTGGTGGGCTGCCGTCTGTGGGGTCGCACAGAGTCGGACATGACTGAAGCGACTTAGCAGCAGCAGCAGCAGTGATATATTTATATATTTTAATCCAGAGTCGTGTGCATATTGGGATTTGAATTAACTGAATTCTGATGTGAATGGCTAGCCTGTGGTTTATGTGACCTGTGGTACCTCTTAAAATAAGACTATAGAGCACAACATGGTGGAACAGCATCACTGACTCAATGGACATGCATTTGAGCAAACTCTGGGAGATGGTGAAGGACGGGGAAGCATAGTATGCTATAGTCAGTGAGGTGGCAAAGAGTCAGACATGACTGAGCAACTGAACAACAAAATATATATACACATACATATATACAACACTCACACATATATATACGTATATATATGTGTGTGTATAACTTAAAATCTGAGTATCCCAATTTAATACTAGGCTAAAACAAAAATGAATTAGAATATCTTATAAAATATAGAAAAGAAGACATTAAGAATAAAATATTTTATTTAAAGAGATGTATACACACATGTATGCAAGTTAATTTTTTCCAAATATTTTTAATAAAATATTTTATTTATTTACTTACTTATTAGTAAAAATATCCAGTTTTACCTTAAGCTATAACATTTTTTGGTCTAAATTTCTTAATCTATAAAATTAGTACCAAATTTACAGAATTATTATTATAATTGCAAATGACTTATGTAAGACTAAGAAAGCATTAAAGAATATTAGCTCCCACAATTTTCCATTTGCTCATTTATTTATTAACTCATTCATTCACTGAATCAATTATCCTCTACTGAATCTGGAACACAGAATCAAATTATTCTCTCCAGTGTGAATAATTTTACCAGGTATACAGAGATGTGAAAAATAATTACTGGCTCACTTGAAAGTGAGAAAATATGAAGTTACCTAGAACCACAGAGGAAGAAAGTACTAGCTGAAGAAGAGTCAGAATGAGAAGACCCAATACCGTGGTGTTCACAGATATTACCCATTTGTGGTAGAGTTTCATTGTAAGATCCCATTACATAATATTGTTTTATTAAAAAGGGCATACACGCTCAGTCACCAAATCATGTCTGATTGTTTGTAACCCCATGGACTGTAGCCCTCCAGGCTTCTCTATCCACAGGATATGCCAGGCAAGAATACTGAAGAGGGTTGCCATTTCCTTCTCCAGGGGATCTTCCTGACCCAGGGATTGAACCCATGCCTCCTGCATTGGCAGGGGGATTCTTTATATACTTCAAGGCAATTAAAATTTCCCTGTTAAGTTGTGAAGCAGTCAGTATACAGTAGCAGGGTTTTTAACGGAGCCACAAGGATTACTCCTGTAGCCGTGACCTTTGGCTGGTAAGGAGACAATGAACCCAAATGGATTCAGACAGTTTGTTACATTTACAGACCATGAAAGCAAGATCAGAATGGTGTTTGCTCCCCATGGTCCTAGTCCCAGACAAAGCTTTGAACCAAAGAAGGCATATGAGAGACAGTGCAAGCTGGATCTTTTCCACTGAGAAAACAACACCAAGCTACAGTGAATTTTTTAGACCTATACAGAATCTGACAGCTATAGCCTAGGATCAGTGAGGACGTAGCAAGATTGATGAGAAACTGCCTCATGGCAGCTTCTCATCAGACTGCATACCTCCACTGACTGCAGCAGAAACTGACAGATGCTGGGCCAAGACTCTGGGAAGACTGTGGTCCAGCCTTGACCACGTAGCCCCAGTGGAGACACGCAAGATCATCAGGATACCTCCTGCTGTAGATGTGCCCTTTCATCCCTGGATTGACCCCACTGTTCTTTGGTTCCCATAACAGATAGCCCAGCCTCCCTCGGGTTTGTTTTAAAACACTTTTTACTATAAAGACCATTTAGAAATTATTTATATATAAACTTGTTAGTCTTAAAATATTATAACATTTGATACCAATATGAAATAAATGTGAACTTCACTACCTAGAGAGTTCAATATTGAGACAATAAAAATTGTCTAAAAATGAAATAATTTGAGTTGCAAACCCCAAACCTGCTGTGAAATACTAGTACTGAAGAAGAACTCTAATAAGAGAACATAAATAAGGATAATGTTGAGAAACATGAGGACTAGAATCTTAAATCTACTGTCAATTCTTTAAATTATATAGAATGGATGAAAAAAATGAGGCAAACTGATTAGATAAAAGGGGTCAAAAGATCAAATACAATAAATCTATGCTGCTCAGAGCCCTAATTGAGAAGAAACTTGGCAATGGCCAGGGAACGGTGAAATCGATGTTTCCTACGATCCACTGCATCATTCATGCTTAATTCAATATGAACAATTTGAACCTGTCGTTCCCTAACCAAGAGATTGTAAACGAAGATTGTGCATACAGTGAGACTAGTTCCAAACAGCTGTTCAAACAAATGCAATTTCAGAGAATATTCTTGATGTTCTTTGGTCTGATGTTTAGTTTAAAAGGAACTCAGGTGGGGATTCCATTTGAAGTGGAATTTAGAGAGACTGAACTTGTGATGAAAAAGCAAATGAACCTGGGAAGCTGTCCCACTTTGCTACCACCTGAGATTGGCCTTTTCAGCTTTGCTGGCAAAATACAAGCACACGGCCGTGGCTGGTTAGTGGTGGATCCAGCTCTATAGAAAAAATATAGAGTAAGGAAGAATTTTGGTATGAAAAAAAGAAACAAGGGTGACTAAGAAAGCAGGCCAAGTGGAGGAACTGGCATCTCTTCAGCCAGTTAACACACCACCTCCTGCTTTTGTGGACACAAACTCTAATCCAGTGACAGTCATCAATAATTGTTAAAGATCTCAAAAAGTGATGCCATTGTGCTGGTGGAGGGTCACACTGGAAAGAGATAGGAGGAATTATAGGCAACAAAGGATGACTGATTTAAATAAAAATATTCAGGGGATGGGGAGCAGGGAAGGATGCTAGACTGCTTAAAGTGTCAGTCATTCAGTCAAGTCCGACTCTTTGTGACCCCATGGACTATAGCCCACCAGGCTCCGATGTCCATGGAATTTTCCAGGCAAGAATAACAGAATGGGTTGCCATTTCCTTCTCCAGGGGATATTCCTGACCCAGGAATCAACCCAGGGTCTCTTGCATTGCAGGCAGATTCTTTACCATCTTAGTTATCAGGGATTATTACCTTAGTTACCCTAGATTATTTGAGCAGATATCTTTCTTTTAATGAAATACTTTACGTGCTGATTCCTTCCTTATTGACTTTAAAAAGGTGTATGAATAAATTTGTCCTTAAAAAAAATCTCTCAGGGATTTCCCTGGTAGTCAAGTAGCAAAGACTCTGTGCTTACAATGCAGGGGGCTCAGGTTTGATCCCTGACGAGGGAACTAGATCCTATACACTGCAACTGAGAGCTTGCATGCAACAAATAAAACCCAATGCAGCCAATTGAATATGTGTGTGTGTTTGTTTTTTTAAAGCTCTTAAACTAAAATTATAGGAAATGAATTCTTCTGCTCTATTGATTTTTGGAATTCAAATAATATAGGTGTTCACATCTCTGGTAAATGGGCATAGGTGCATCCAGGTCTAAATATTTCCAGTCATGATGGTTCTCATTTCCTCCAAGAAGGCTCACACATTAAGCTACACCTTCCAAGCTATCAAATTATCATCACTGTTTAGAAGCACTGAGTGGTGACAAGCCATCATCCTTGTCATGCTTCAGAATCAAAATTATCCAGCAGAGATTCAGTGAGCAAGTTCTAAGTTTAGGTTGTTAATTTTCAAATTGGTTTGCAAACTGTGAGCTTTGTTTCTGCTCATTGCCCTTGTGGTTGGTATACATTCAGATCTCTATCAATTCTGGTGAGTGAAAAGGACACATATGTATTTATGATAGAGCACTTCTACACAAATTGCATGGTGAATCCCTTGGGGACAGTGTCTGTTACAGCATTTCACTGCATCTCATAGTATTCAACACAACTTTCTGAATATATACATTTAATAATGAAGAAAGAGAAGAGCCAAACAGATACATATTTGTTGAACATCTGCTATGTGACATATACTCTGCAGGTCATAAAATGGCAAAATAGAAGAGTGGAAAGTTTTATATTGTGATAGTAGGTGTCCATGTGCTAGCGGTTATTTATCTTTGAGTATAATTACCTTGACTGAAAAAAAGAAGTAATAGTACTGACCTCACAAGTCAAATGAAAACAGCACGTATTCTATGTAGTATAAACTCTAATACGCTCTGCAAATAAGAAGAGGTCTTATAATACTATAGCAATGAGATGTGGTCCACTGGGAAGAAAACTTTACCATATATTTGAAGACATGAGAGCTGATTCTTGATACAGCAAAAAATATGCAGTGATGTCATATAACAAGGAGATCATTTAATGTATATAAGTAAAGCAAAAGCAAATTACAATCTAGACTAGTTTCTTTACAAATGTATTTTCATTTTGAAACATTCTTTTCTACCTTGTACGCAAGGAAAGGAGAGATCTCTCAATTCATAGCACTTAAGCCAGACCTCACATTTCTCTATGTACCATAACCAGTTCTTACAATCTAATGCTTAATAAGTATTTGTTAGGTACCAGTTTTGTAAGACACACTGGGTGGAATCAGAGAAAGTAATATGTAGTCTTGTTTCTTACCTTAAGGACATTTTGGGGGAGAAACGGAAACAATGTGACACAGACGTTAGAAATAAAGAATGCAACACCATTAAGGAAAATGCTTGGTGTAGGCATAGACTGGAGGGTATGAAGAGAGTTATGTGCTGGAAATGTGACTTCAGTAGGAGTTACTCAGCTAGAAAAATAGATTTAGTGAAATACTTCTAATGTCAGTAAATATGAACCGTGAAACACATGAGATGTGCTTTTGTTTCTGAGGTGACTGGTCTGGATTTTAGCAGGGATGGCAAATTCAACTCAAAATGTCCTAGTGGAATTCTTTTTTTTGCTCAGTAAAATGAAATTCACAAAACAGAACTGGCTTCAGCTCAAAGGATGGTGCTTGAAGAAGCAGATGACAGTGATTAAGGCTGTCCTTCTGGAATCGCATTTCTAAGGTTCTAAGCCCTAGTTCTGTCTCTTGATGACTGTATGTCTCTTCAGTTTAGTTCAGTTCAGTCACTCAGTTGTGTCCAACTCTTTGAAACCCCATGGACTGCAGCACACCAGGCCTCCCTGTCCATACCAACTTCTGGAGTTTACTCAAACTCATGTCCATTGAGTTGGTGATATCGTCTAGCCATATCATCCTCTGTCATCCCCTTCTATTCCTGCCTTCAATCTTTCCCAGCATCAGGGTTTTTTCAAACGAATCAGTTCTTCACATCAGGTGGCCAAAGTATTGGAGTTTCAGCTTCAGCATCAGACTTTCCAATGAATATTCAGGACCGATTTCCTTTAGGATGGACTGGTTGGATCTCCTTACAGTCCAAAGGACTCTCAAGAGTCTTTTCCAAAACCACAGTTCAAAAGCATCAATTCTTTGGCACTCAGCTCTCTTTATAGTCCAACTCTCACATCCATACATGACTACTGGAAAAACCATAGCCTTGACTAGATGTATCTTTGCTGATAAAGTAATGTCTCTGCTTTTTAATATGCTGTCTAAGTTGGTCAAAATGTTTCTTCCAAGGAGGAGCACGGATCTTTTAATTTAATGCCAAGAGTGTCTCTTGGCACCCTTTAAAAATTGTGCACCTCTGCTTCCTCAGCTGTAAAACAGAATAGGATTGTTGCAACCAACACAAAGTATTCCCCCATGTCTAGCAATTTGTGATTCAGGAAGATCCCTTGCAGGAGGCATGGCAACCCATTCTAGTATTCTTGACGGGAGAATTCCATGGACAGAGGAGCCTGGCATGCTGCAGTCCATGGGGTCACAGAAAGTCAGACACCACTGAAGCAACTTAGCATGAGCATGAGGGCTTAGAACAATGCCCATGGCATCAAAAATGCTCCTTGAGTGTTAACTTTAGTTGCTAGGATCCAGTCTCTCAAGATTTTTTCCATGTCTCAAGAACAATGAGGTGTCTAAAAGCTCCCAGATGAGGACCAATGGAAAGAGAATGTCCTTCTCCAGGTCGTGGCTCTGGTTGGTCATCCTTAAACCAATCACTATGGCCAAAAAAATCCCATGTTCTGAACAAGCCTGAATGCTTTGCATGGAATATCCTTGGAATAATGTGAGAAAATAACCCTTACAAGAGGGGGTTGAGAGGTTTTCAAAAAGCAAAATTGGAATGCTGTGGACACATAAATGATGACTAAATCAGTTTAGTTCAGTTCAGTCGCTCAGTCATGTCTGTCTCTTTATGACCCCATGGACTGCAGCACTCCAGGCCTCCCTGTCTGTCATCAACTCCCGGAGCTTGCTCAAACTCATGTCCATTGAGTTGGTGATGCCATCCCACCATCTCATCCTCTGTCGTCCCTTCTCCTCCTGCCTTCAGTCTTTCCCAGCATCAGAGTCTTTTCCAATGAGTCAGCTCTTTGCATCAGGTGGCCAAAGTATTGGAGTTTCGGCTTCAGGATCAGTCCTTCCAATGAATATTCAGGACTTATTTCCTTTGGGATGGACTGATTTGATCTCCTTGCAGCCCAAGGGACTCTCAAGACTCTTCTCCAACACCACAGTTCAAAAGCATCAATTCTTCAGTTCTCTTCTTTCTTTATGGTGTAACTCTCACATCCATACATGACTACTGGAAAAACCATAGCTTTTGTTAGCAAAGTAAGTTTCTCCTTTTTAATATACTGTCTATGTTGGTCATAATTTTTCTTCCAAGGAGCAAGGGTCTTTTAGTTTCATGGCAGCACTCACCATCTGCAGTGATTTTGGAACCCAAGAAAATAGTCTCTCATTCTTTCCTTTGTTTACCCCTCTATTTGCCATGCAGTAGTGGGATCAGATGCCATGATCTTTGTTTTTTGAATGTTAAACTTTAAGCCAGCTTTTTCACTCTCCTCTTTCACTTTCATCAAGAGGCTCTTTAGTTCTTCCTCACTTTCTGTCATAAGGGTGGTGTTATCTGCATATCTGAGATTATTGATGTCTCTCCTGGCAATCTAGATTCTATCTTGTGCTTCATCCAGCCTGGCATTTCTCATGATGTACTCTGCATATAAGTAAAATAAGCAGGGGACCAATGTACAGCCTTGACATACTTCTTTCCCTATTTAGAACCAGTCTATTGTTCCATGTCCAGTTCTAACTGCTGCTTCTTGACCTGCATACGGATTTCTCAAGAGGCAGGTCAGATGGTCTGGTTTTCCCATCTTTTTAAGAATTTTCCACAGCTTGTTGTGATCCACACAGTCAAAGGCTTTCGCGTAATTAATAAAGCAGTAGATGCTTTTCTGGAACTCTCTTGCTTTTTCTATGATCCAACGGATGCTGGCAATTTGATCCCTGGTTTCTCTGCTTTTTTTAAATCCAGCTTGAATATCTGGAAGTTCATGGTTCATGTACTGTTTAAGTCTGGCTTGGAGAATTTTTTGAGTATTACTTTGCTAGCATGTGAGATGAGTGCAATTGTGCAGTAATTTGAACATTCTTTGGCATTGCCTTTCTTTGGGATTGGAATGAAAACTGACCTTTTCCAGTCCTGTGGCCACTGCTGAGTTTTCTAAATTTGCTGGTATATTGAGTGCAGCACTTTCACAGCATCATCTTTTAGGATGACTAAATACTAGGTAATAAATGCAATGAGTTACTTTTGCAAGTTTTAAAGGGAATAGTAAAAATTAATTAAGTTAAACAGGAATGTTGGAATCAGGTTGTGCAAGTATTTGATTTTTGGCATTGGAGAGAATAGCTGAACAACAGGAGGAGACACTGAGGACGGAAGATCCAACTACAGCTGGCAGGCACCAGAAAGAAGGAATTTCTGGGATCAGTGTGAAACTGTCCCCGTGATCTGTTCATGTCCACAGTGGATGACAAGAGCTTTACCTGATTCCAGATGCCGTTGATCTTTCAATATTAATATTTGCCTTGTTTATATAATATGTATATATATATGTGTGTGTGTGTGTATATATATCTCTTGGAACCCAAAATATATCTGTTTTTATGCAGAGCATAATTTCATTGCAGTCAAGTGAAATCAAAGAGGTTTTATTCTTACACTGTGAAGATTTAGATGTGGCCAAGCTCTGTCACTGTGTGTAAGGGTAATTTAGAGAGTGGAAATGATTGCTCTTCCTTTAAAAATAAAATTGGATACAGGATGAATGCATTTACCAGATCAAGCAGATGATGTACACACTATGGAAACCATTATGAAGACTTTAATCTGAAATACCAGGTGGACCACTTTAATGCTGATAAAAGTGCTGATTAAACCTCTGGCTAATTCTAGTTCAAATGACCATGAAACCTCACATGGCTCACATGTGTACTTGAGTACACACAAGAAATAAGAAAATAAAAATCAAAATAAGAAAAATAAAAAAATAAAGAAATTAAAATAAGAAACAAATAATGGACCAAGTAATGTTTTTCTTAGCTTCAAAACTCTGTTACATGATGCGTTAACATGAATGGAAAGTTGGTTCTTTTGTACTTTTATTCAACAAACATTTTTCGAATTTCTTCCAAACCATATGCTTCTGCATTGTTTTATTAATCCATTAACTTGGACAATCATCACAACAACTGTGCAGTGAGTGCACTAACCTCACTTTCTCCTCTCTCCATATGTGTATCCGTATATGACCTGTAGTAAGAAATAGTAAACGACCTGCTGCTTCTTCTGTGCAGTCGCTTCAGTCATGCCCAGCTCTTTCTGACCGTAGGGACTGTAGCTCCCCAGCTCCTCTGTCTTCCATCATCTCCTGGAGGTTGTTCAAATTCATGTCCATTGAGTTGGTGATGCTATCTAACCATTTCATCGTTTTCCAACCCCTTCTCCTTTTACCTTTAGTCTTTCTCAACATCAGGATCTTTTCCAGTGAGTCAGCTCTCGGCATCAGGTGGCCAAAGTATCGGATCTTCAGCTTCAGCAACAATCCTTCCAATGAAAATTAAGACTTTTTTGATCTCTTGCAGCCCAAGGGACTCTCAAGGGTCTTCTCTAGTTTGAAAGCATTAATTACCAGGAAGCAATGTTCCCATTGAGGGGATGATGAGGTTCTGAATCCATTTTACTTCATTTGAAGTGTCTTGTAGCTCAATAATCTGAGGGACTTGGATTCAAATTCTGTCCCAACGACTCATTACTCCACTTCTCTTAGCCTTTGTTTAAAATGATGAAAACAGTAGTATCCATCTTATAGAATGGAATTAAAGGAGTCAGAGTTGTAAGTTGCAAGAGCACCTCACCAGCCTCTTAGGAAGGACTCAGTAAGTGATATCTGTTGTTAGTTATTAATCTTCCAAGAGAAACCTGAGTCCCCTCTGCAGCGCTCATTTCAAATGACCATTCTGCCTAAAGTTATACACTTAAGGCAGAAGAGAATTCATTAGCTCCCAATCCAGCCCATTTCAGCTTTAAATAGCTCTCTTGAATGTTTGGAAAACTATTTCTTGTAAAGAATAAAATCCTTCTCGGTGTACCTTCTTCACGCTGATTTTTGCTTTGTCCCTTAGGACTTCGTTGTACATTCCTCATTCTTCTTTCATTTGATAGCCTCCTAAGTATGTGAAGACAACTTTCAGGTTTCCCATTGAATTTGTTTTGCTCTAAGCCAATAAGCAGCCCAAGAATGCCTGGGGTTGTTAGGTTGATTAGTCTTTTGTTATTGTTTATTTTGATTTGTTTCCTTTCCAAGTCCATGTTAAAAGGTAATACAATGTACTAACACACACAAATACACACACAGAAAATTCAGCTTCAGCCTTAAAGTTACTCTAAAATCTTCTCTGGATTTGGCTTTATCCTGGGCCTTTGGAAGGCAGAGCAGCAAGATGCCTGTTTAAATATAATCCCTAGACTTCCTAAATTTCTGTGTAATCAACCATTTTGAGATATTTTATGATATTCTCAAATCCAATCAGCATACTCAGTTCAGGAATTGAACAAGGCATGCCATTCAGCTCTTCTGTGTATTTACCTCTGAATATTCACTTTCAAATATAGGTAAGCATTCTGAATGTAACTCAGATCATAAGTCTTTTTCTTTCTTTATGGGCTGAAAATTTTATCAGTGATGTGCAGTGTTTATTTATTATTGTGCAAATAAAACTATGATTATGAAAGATGTTAATTTTATGCACAAAACATTAATGAAAGTCTTTTTTGAAGGCATTTTAAATAGTTAAGCAGAAAAACATATTGATAGCTAATATAAATGTTTACAATAAGTAAGAGACTCTGCTGTATCAGTGTTTCTCATGCTTTAATCTGCTGACAAATCAGCTGGGAATCTTACAAAAATTCAGATTCTGGTTCAGTTGGTGGACCCTAAGATTCTGTTACTTCTATCAAGATTCCAAGTGATGCCTATTTTGAAGAATATTGAATCCTGTTTGGGACAATGAATGCTTATAAAAATAAATATATATACATAGCAGAAAAACAGGCTGAAATATCATAATTTTCAGAGCATTCTTTTAATATTACAGCCAACGAGATCACTTTTGTTTGAAATTTTCAAGTTTATGATGATCACACAGGCATGTTCCAAACAAAGTACTAGTCTATTACCTTTTTAAACAAATAAATTAGTGGTTTTAAGTTACAGTGCAAGAATTTTGAAACTTGACTAATAGATTTTTCACAGTAAATCTCAATAAAAATTTGTCATGCATGCATGCTCAGTCGCGTCTGACTCTTTGTGACACTATGGACTGTATGTAGCCTACCAGACTCCTCTGTCTATGAGATTTTCCAGGCAAGAATACTGGAGTGGGTTGCCATTTCCTCCTCCAGAGGATCTTCCCAACCCAGGGATCAAACCTGTGTCTCCTGCACTGGCTGACAGATTCTTTACCACTGAGCCACCTGGGAAGTCCCACTAATAATTATTTTTTTTATAAAATTACATATTTATTCTAGCGTCTCAGGTGTTCCATTTTGATGATGATAATGGCTTGAACTTTATAGCATAGCCAGCAGAACAATGACTCTGCAGAAATGTCCATGTCCTAATCCCTAGGGCTCATGCATATAGTATATATAGCTAAGTGGAATTGACTGACTGTAAAACAAGATTGTTCTGCATTATCCGGGTGAACAGAATGTAATTACAGGAGTCCTTAAATGGAGAAGAAAGAGGCAGAAGTGTCAGAGTGATAGGACTTCGGAGAAGCTTTAACTCATTGCTGACTTTGAAGAAGAAGGGAGGGCCATGAGCCAAGGACTACGAGCAGCCTTTAGGGGAAGGAAAAAAAGGAAAACAGATTCCGCCCGAGAGTCTCTAAAAAGAACTGCAGATGCCTTGGTATTAACCAGCAAGACCTATTTCAAATTTTTGAACTCCAGAAGTACAAGAAAATGAATCCAGGTTGTGTTAGCCACTACATTTGCTGTCATTTTTTCCAGTAACAATAGCAAACTAATATGCTCATCTTTGACATTCATAGTCTCAATGCATTCTCTGTGCAAGGTACCACTCAATGTCCCAAAGCTCGAGAAACAATGAGTGGCATACACCCTTCAAAATATAGTCCAGTGAAGTTATCCTCACAATTAGTCATACATTTTATCAGCAATGAAGTGGATAGAAAATGGCCGTGACTTTGTCTGAAACTAAGGTATAAATGTCCTTCATTTTACCCACAAGTGTGACTAGAGTATGTCAAGTGAGAATAAACATGATGCATCTTCCCAAAGCATTTTATTGCATTTATATGTTCAAGTGACTATGTGATGAAGATGAAACAGGACTGTAGATTTTAAGGGGAAATAAAGGAAACATTGGCAAGCTGTAGGGTCTCCTCATATACCTCTTCCCTTCTCTAGGATGGTCATTTCACACTTCTCAACTCTTAAGGTTACTGGTGTAAACACTTAAGCAACTTACTTCTTTTGAAAGAGTTCAAAGATTGTCATTCCAATATATGCCATTTTGACACACTGGTTATTTTGAGTTAAAGGACTTGAGAAACAGCAGGTGGAAGAAGAGTACTCTGACCTTCCTTTTCCTTCTTAGCAGCAGGAGATACAACTCCCACGTGCAAGATGCTCTCCTGGACTGGGAGGTAGAGCGACTTTTTTATCTTTAAGAACAAGAAGTTGAAAGAATTCTGTACCAACAGACCTTGTTAAAACAATTCTCATCTTCTCTTAGCCTCCACCCATAGTTTGGTCATCTCTTCATAGTCGCCTCTCTGTTTGCATCCTATCGTAAAACAGCTAGGGTTTCTCATTTCTGTAGGTTATTTTCTTATGCTGTTGCTCAGTTGCTCAGTCATGTCCAACTCTTTGTGACCCCCTGGACTGCAGCACGTCAGGCTTCCCTGTCCTTCACCAGCTCCTGGAGTTTGCTCAAACTCATGTCCATTGAGTTGGTGATGCCATCCAACCATCTCATCCGTTGTCCCCTTCTCCTCTTGCCCTCAATCCTTCCCAGGATCAGGGTCTTTTCAAATGAGTCAGCTCTTCACATCATGTGGCCAAGTACTGGAGTTTCAGCTTCAGCATCAGTCCTTCCACTGAACACTCAGGATCGATCTCCTTTAGGATGGACTGGTTTGATCTCCTTGTGGTCCAAGGAACTCTCAAGAGTCTTCTCAAACACCACAGTTCAAAAGCATCAATTCTTCGGCACTCAGCCTTTTTTTACGGTCCAGCTCTCAGTAAGGTCACTCAAATCAAGTAAAACTTATATTAAATGAATTTGTATGCTATTCTCTTGTTAGTTCATCTTTGTCAGTTTAATTTTCAGACACAGTCAGGGTCCCTAAGAAGACTGAAGGAAACTTTTCTTGTCTTCACTTTGGTTAGAGGCTCAGCCTTCACTAAGCTTATTAAAGATTATCAACAAATTCTTAAAATTTCAGTTTGATTAGGTAATATATAGACGTATCTTTAGAAAATAATTTTTAAAAAGTCTTATGATGATCCACTCTCTTAATCAGGAATTGCGTGAGCAGTCCTTGGATTTTCAGAAGCACTGGTCCATGTGAGATTTAACATATTTACCAGACAGGTTGGGGTTTCCCAGGTGGCTCAGTGGCAAAGAATCTGCCTGTCAATGCAGGAGATGAGGGTTCTATGCCTGGGTAGAGAAGATACTCTAGAGGAGGAAATGGAAACCCATTTCAGTATTCTTGCCTAGAATATCCCTTGGACAGAGAAGCCGGAGGGCTACAGTCCATGGGATGGCAAAAAGTCTGACATAACTGAGCATGTGCACACCCACCAAGTAGGTTAGTCTCCAAGAATCCAAACATTCAAAAAAACATCTAAAAAACATCGTTTTCATAACTTTTTTGGAGGAGTTCTCAGATGAAAGCCTTTTGTCAAATATTTGCCATTGGGTTTAATTTGCCTCTGGAAAAAAAAAAAAGTAGGCCAACCTGATCAGTCAATTAGTTCAGTCACTTGGTAGTGTCTGACTCTTTGTGACCCCACGGACTGCAGCACGCCAGGCCTCCCTGTCCATCACCAACTCCCAGAGAGGTTAAGGCATCTGCCTCCAATGCGGGAGACCCAGGTTCGATCCCTGGGTCGGGAAGATCCCCTGGAGAAGGAAATGGCAATCCACTCCAGTATTCTTGCCTGGAGAATCCTGTGGACAGAGAAGCCTAGTAGGTTACAGTCCACGGGGTCTCAAAGAGTCGGACACGACTGAGTGACTTCACCTTCACCTTCATGTCCATTGAGTTGGTGATGCCAACCAACCATCTCATCCTCTGTTATCCCCTTTTCCTCCCACCTCCAATCTTTCCCAGCATCAGGGTCTTTTCAAATAAGTCAGTTCTTTGCATCAGGTATTGGAGCTTCAGTTTCAACATCAGTCCTTCCAGTGAATATTCAGGACTGATCTCCTGTAGGATGGACTGGTTGGATCTCCTTGCAGTCCAAGGAACTCTCAAGAGTCTTCTCCAACAACACAGTTCAAAAGCATCAGTTCTTCGGTGCTCAGTTTTCTTTATAGTCCAACTCTCACATCCATAACATGACCACTCGAAAAACCATAGCCTTGACTAGATGGACCTTTCTTTGCTGATAAAGTGATGTCTTTGTTTTTTAATATGCTGTCTCAATGAATTTGAGTCCCTCTGGGTCTGACTTTCTTCATGAGACCTCATTTCCGGATGAACCGTTTTGTCACCAGTAGTAGTTCCTCATACTGGCTTCAGTTCATAGTGCAAGATCTAGTACATGTCTGACTTGCCTTGTGACGCCTTCTCCTCTGAGACTGAGAATGTGATTTGGCTTTGATTTCTGCCTTTGCCTTTCCTTCCATCCTCGCCTTCTTCCCTCATTGATTCAGTATCTATCAAAACTATCCTGCAACCAGGCACTGGCCCAACACTGGTTCTGAGTGAAGGCAGTGCACATCCTTTAAGTTTGCTAAGCTGTCTTTTGCCTCGTGTGGATCTCTATTCAGCTCTGAAGTTACTGATGGACAGTGTTTTATTATATAGATTTAATGACAATTGTTAACATTCTTTTAAAGAGGCTCTCAGGTTTATTGCTGGATGGCTTCCTAATGTTTGTTGGCAAAGCATGGAAGAGTCCATCAGGCCTTCTGTAACAGTCTTTTATTGATAAAAGAAAAAAAATCATTTTGAACTAATCTCACTTTAACTCCTATTGTGGTTACCTTTGTGAGTCAAACAAAGGAACAAATACTCTAATGCTATATTATAGAAACACCTGATGTAAATGCTACAAGGAAAATAGGAAAAACTGAATGTAATTAAACCTAAAACAAGGACCAGAACAACATCTTAACCCTTGAATCTGAAGAACAAGATGGGCTCTCATGAACTTCCACCAGGCTGAATGTGTTTAGCTAATAACAATTATGATTGAACAGATGACTCAATTATGCCATATGCCATTTTATTGGTCCCCAGAGTGTATTTGTGAATACACAGAGATAAATGTAATTCATTATTATGTTAATCAAGACCAAAGGTCTTGTGGTAGGCAGGTAGGAAAATGATAGTACCTAATGAAACGTTTGCTTTTCTGTGTGCCACATCATGAGAGAATAACATTCTTAATGCCCAAATGAGTCAACAGTGACAAACCACAGTGCTAATATATGAGGTTTTCTAGAACAAAAATGTTTGATCAGGCAGAAATAATGTGGTATCATTTTTAAGGTTCTCTGGTGACTGATTTGTTGGACTTTCGTTCTCTGTCCTTTTACTTCAGTTACCTGATTAAGTGTTACAACAGAAATAATCTCCACTAATATTTAGAAGAAAAAAAAAACCAATATGCAGAGTACACAGGAGATTTACTTAATGGACCTCTTAAATTCTTCTAGATTAAGACATTCTCTTTAGCTTTGTTTAACATTTCAAAATATGAATCAGTCTATAGGTAAGATTTGATTGTAAGGTTTTGACCAAATTAATGTGAGTATATCTTTAATCTTTTCATTTAGAAAAGAAAATCATTTAAAGTTAAAAAAATTTTTTTTTAATTTTAGCAGACTATAACAAAGACTTTGATTTATCTGAATGTCAGAGTAATACTGCTTTGTGCAGGAGACAATTCTGAGCTCTGGTTCATACTAAAGAAGAAAATTCTGCTAAAATCTGTGTTCCACTGGAGCAGAAGATTCTGCTTTGTTTTACAATTTTTCACATATTTACACTAAAACTCTTATAACTGGGTGCTCAGTTAAATGTTTCCACTGAAAGTGTCCCACCATTAGCAACTACAAATTTAAATTTATGACTATATGGTTTATTAGAAATATAAATGTTTACTTTGTTCTTACCAATTAGTCAAGAATTTACAAGCTGGTTCTAAACTAGCTCTTTATTGATAAATTTAGATCCATTTCTTTTTTATCTTTAGACATATCTGAAGATAATGAAGAACAGTCCCCTTTTTAGAAATGAGTAACCACATTTTGCTTGAATTTCATTATTGGATCTTTTATTGGTCATTTCTCCTTCCAGTTTTAGAGGCTCTTATCTAGTGTCTTTCCAGTTTCTCTTTAATCCTTTAAGAAACATAAAGATGAAATTCACTTAAATTTTCAGGAAGTGAGGAGAGTAAGTGAGGGGGAGAAATATTTACAGTTACTCCTGTTCTATTGTATTATACCCCCTAAAAAAGAAAGATTCATCTCATATAGATGAACAGTTTAAGTTGTTGATAGAAATGGTTTTAAATAATGTGCACTTAAAAAATGTTATTGGAGTATAGTTGCTTTACAGTGTTGTGTTAGTTTCTGCTGTAGAGCAAAGTATATCAGTTATATGTATGCATATATCCCCTGTTTTAGATTTTCCTCCCATTTAGGTCTCCATTCAGCACTGAGTTAGAATTCCATGTGCTATATAGTAGGTTCTCATTAGTTATCTATTTTACACATAGTAGTGTATATATGCGGAGAAGGCAATGGCACCCCACTGCAGTACTCTTGCCTGGAAACTCCAATAGATGGAGGAGCCTGGTAGGCTGCAGTCCATGGGGTCGCTGAGTCAGACACGACTGAGCGACTTCACTTTCACTTTTCACTTTCATGCATTGGAGAAGGAAATGGCAACCCACTCCAGTGTTCTTACCTGGAGAATCCCAGGGATGGCGGAGCCCAATGGGCTGCCATCTGCGGGGTCGCACAGAGTCGGACATGACTGAAGTGACTTAGCAGCAGGAGCAGCAGTGTATACATGCCAATTCCATTTCATCCACCCCCTTCCTCTGTTGGTATCCATAAGCTTGTTCTCTACATCCAAGTCTCTAGTTCTTCTTTGCAAGTAAGTTCATCTGTACCTTTGGACTGCAAGAAGATCCAACCAGTCCATTCTGAAGGAGATCAGCCCTGGGATTTCTTTGGAAGGAATGATGCTAACGTTAAAACTCCAGTACTTTGGCCACCTCATGTGAAGAGTTGACTCATTGGAAAAGACTCTGATGCTGGGAGGGATTGGGGGCAGGAGGAGAAGGGGACGACCGAGGATGAGATGGCGGGATGGCATCACTGACTCGATGGACGTGAGTCTGAGTGAACTCCGGGAGTTGGTGATGGACAGGGAGGCCTGGCATGCTGCGATTCATGGGGTCTCAAAGAGTGGGACACGACTGAGCGACCGAACTGAACTGTACCATTTTTTCTAGATTCCACATATAAACAATATTATATGATACTTTGTTCTCTTTCTGATTTACTTTACTCTGTATGACATTCACTAGGTCTATCTATGCCTCTGCAAATGGCATTATTTTTATTCCTCTTGATGGCTAAGTAATAAGCAAATAGGACTTAATTAAACTTAAAAAGCTTTTGCAGAGCAAAGAAAGTCATAAATAAAACAAAACAAACCAAAACAAAACAAAAACCAGCCCTTAGAATGGGAGAAAATATTTGCAAATGAAGAAACTGACAAAGCATTAATCTCCCAAATATACAAGCAGCTCACTCAGCTCAATATAAAAATAAATAAATAAATAAACAACCCAGTGAAAACATGGGCAGATCTAATAGGCATTTCTCAAGAAGGTTTACAGACGGCCATTGTGCCATTGTTTTTATTTTGGCCATATGATGGGGCATGTGAGGATTTTAGTTTCACAATCAGTGATCCAAACCCATGTGTGCTCTGTCTTAAGCACTGGACCACCAGGGAAGTCCATACTTTATGCTATTATTCATAAATGTCATCTTTCTTACCAGAATTTGGCCCCCTGGTGCCTCAAATGGTAAAGAATCTGCCTGCAATGCAGGAGACCCTGNTAGTTTCACAATCAGTGATCCAAACCCATGTGTGCTCTGTCTTAAGCACTGGACCACCAGGGAAGTCCATACTTTATGCTATTATTCATAAATGTCATCTTTCTTACCAGAATTTGGCCCCCTGGTGCCTCAAATGGTAAAGAATCTGCCTGCAATGCAGGAGACCCTGATTCCATCCTTGGGTCGGGAAGATCCCCTGGAGAAGGGGATGGCTACCCACTCCAGTATTCTTGCCTGGAGAATTCTATGGACAGAGGAACCTGGTGGGCTACAGTTCATGGGATTGCAAAGAGTTGAACAAAACTGAAGTGATTTTGCATGCACTCACACAAGGTAGCATCAGGATGTTCTGTCCATCTTTGTATCACCCAATGACTAACGTAAAATCCATCCCCCTCATCAGAATCTCACAAAGTCTTATTTTCTCTCAAGAGTAAGATGGGCAGAGGAATAGATATCCTCATATCCTGGACCTTCACTTTTGAATTTAGAACTGGCATTTAGAAAACACGGGATGGGTACTTCGCTCCTATGGAATGGATTCATTGTGCCAGGATAACTGGGTTGACTGAAAGAGAAAGAAACTTATGCATTAAGTGAATAATGCTTCTTTTAAAAGAGAACATTAGTGATCATTTGGACATAGGCATGGTGAAAGTTGCTCATATACTATTTCAAAATTGTTTTACCAATGCAAACATTTCTTAAAGCTGAAAGATGACTCACCCTAAATAAATGTCGGATGTACCTTATCTGTTTCATCTATGTAAGGAGTCTCACAAGGTTGTCTTAGATTCTGTCCCTAAGAAGTCTGTGTCTAACCTTTCCAGATACTTGAGAACATATCACATTTTTTCCTGTTCAGTGGGTAGCTCTGAAATTGCCGCTCTGGCTATTGTATACAATTCTCCATCCATCTATTCTCATTGTCAACCATCCTTATAAAGTGGCATTTGAACACTTCACTGAACATGAGAACTATTTTATGGAGGAAATGATTAATTGCCAGATATGATAAGAACAGAGACCAGTAGAGAAAAATCTGTTCCTGGAATAGACTTCGGGGAGTGGGATTTGACAGATAAGTTAGTTTTTCTGTGCTTTAAGATATGGAAGTCCTTGCAGCTTCCACCTTCACCTTTCATGTATGTCCCTGTCCTGCTTTTGGCTTCATAGCTTCTACCGTGTTTAATTTAGGGACCATCATAGGGCAGTAAGGAAATGCAAGAATGCTTCTAAAAATTCCCGTTTATCTTAATGGATTGAAGATGGGAGAAAGTTCATTGACAGTGATAACAGGGACTATAGACTTAAAAAGAAATAAACTTATTGTTTACAGTTAAGTGAAGAAAGATAATAATTTATGCACCTTTGATGTATTATTTATTTGAGTTAAAACATGTATCTTCTTCTGCCACAGATTGCAGTATAATTAATGTGGGTCTCTCAACATCAACACTAATTAGTTAGAAATGTAAATTTCAAGATCACTTGATCCTGATTAGAAAGTGATTCTCCCCCTAAAGTTTGTATGTAAATCATGTAAAAAATACTATCTAATTAAATAACTTGAGCATGTAAATGCATATGATGCATATATATGCTGTATCTTTGCACAGGTTACTTATTAATATACTGCTTTAGTTCATTAGATTTGCTATTCTACACATGTTTCTGTAGAGACTTCAAATAGATGCACAAGGCACTGAATTAGCAAACTTGATAAAAGTCTGAAGGTTTAAGCCATGACAATGATTAAAAATTGGATTTAAAGAATGAAATGAAAGGTACATTTCTCTCTTCTCTCTTCATTTTTCACTCTCTTGCCATGAACTCTTTCCCTGGCCTCTCTGTTACTCCCATCATCTCTCTACCAGGATCTGACTTCACCTCTCCTTTGTGTCTTGTTGCATTTTACCTGTTTTCCTGACCACTGCACCCACTCAGACTAGAAGACTCCAATTTCCAATTCTTCCATTGCAATGAATGGCTTTATAACTTGGATGATGTTATATAGGGGTCAGAGGATAAACACACCTGCTATTCATCTTCTTGATCTTATTAGATCATCTTTTTTCCTGGCCAGCTCCAAATAAATTTAATTCCCCTTAAGTTAAGTTCAGTCACTCAGTCGTGTCCAACTCTTTGAGACCCCATGGACTGCAGCACACCAGGTTTCCCTGTACGTCACCAACTCCCGGAGCTTGCTCAAATTCATGTCCATTGAGTCAGTGATGCCATCCAACACTGAAATCTCTGTCTTTGTAAATGCAGATGACCTGAATCAGAATTAAAAACAATTGAAGTATTTTTAGAAATTCTGAGCTCTAGTCAGATCAGAATATTATTTAGAGTTCCTTCAAATAGCTTCAGTTGGTACCTTAAAAAAATCCACTTTATGCTCTAGTGGCCTGTGATTGTATACATCAAGAGCATTTTAAAATGTTGATTGAGGTGATTTAATTTGAGCCATCTTAGTGATTGATGTATTTTTAAGTGGTAGTGATCAATTGGTTCCTATTTAAAAATGATCCATAGCAGGAGGTTCAAACTTACCACCTACTGAGTCCTGGTGTGTACACTTACATAATGAAGCATTCCAGGTTAGAAATGAATAGACGAAGACTAGTGATCCAGTGAAGGATGCCCCATGTATGTCTGTCAGTTGCCTCTCAGCCCTCTCTGAGTCACATACAATAAGTCCCCTACATTCAGATCTTCAAGTTGAGAACTTTCAAAGATGTGAACGTGCGTTTGCACGTCCATTCATGTAAGTTACTTCAAGGGTCTGGTGTACATCATCACACAAGAGCATCCTGTACAAGTGTTTGTGCTTTTGTGTACTTTATTGTACAACACTGTATATAGCACAATAGTACAGTATCTTTATGTCAAGTCCAGGATGTCCAGAAACAAGTGTAAAAGAAGCAGTGATGTAGCTAGTACATTTTTCACGGTACTGTACTGTAAGAGGATGAGATAATTAGATAGCATCATGGCCTCAATGGACAGAATTTGAACAAACTCCAAGAGAGAGTGAAGGACAGGGAAGCCTGGCATGCTGCAGTCCATGGAGTTGCAAAAAGTCAGACACAACTTAGAGACTGAACAATAATTGTAAGATTAAAAATGCTTTCTTTATCTTTTGTGTTTGTTTTTTATGTATTATTTGTGTGAAAAGTATTATAAACCTACAATACTAAATAGCTGATTGTGTTAGTTGGGTAACTCTGCTAACTTATAAAGTTGGACTTTTGAGCACACTCTAGAACAGAACTTGTTCATACATAGGGGACGTACTGCATACATAGGGGACTTACTGCATGCATAGGGTACTTACTGCATGCATAGAATACATTTCAGCACCATAAATTTCAAATAAATATTGCTGAGAACAGGATTAAACTTGAACCTAAAAAACCTTAGGCTTGAATTTAGCTGCCATCATAAGGCAAAATCCTTTGGGTTGTCCTGCTGTTGGTGCTGGAGTGTGGGATGGAGTGTGGGTTAAGGACAGGCCCAGTTCCATCTTTGACATTTGAAATGATTTTGCAGCAGATTCTGGAGTGGCAAACAAGTCTGCAGAAACAATTTTGTCAAACTGAATAGGTCACCAGTCAATCAATCATACTTTAAATAATATATTGGTAGTTTTGATTAGCATGTCATTTGTGAATAATAATTTTGTCTATTGTTCAGAATTTTGCTTACTTTAAAAAATGCATTGCTTAGCTTTATTTGTGACAGTCAACACTTCAGGGCAGAGGAATCTGCCCCTAGTGTACTCTATAGTTACCAGAAAAATCATTAAGCCAATGTTTAATTGCTCCATTTGGACAAATTGCTTTTAGCCAAATCATTTGGAATCATTTTCCTGCACATCACTGTGCCCTTTCCTTTACACCCAGACCCCAAATCCCTCTCCAGGTCCTTTCCAGGAGACTCAGAAAGCACTCAGGTGATAGAGTGGCAGGCAGAAGCAGGGTAAGCAGAGCAGTCTATCTGGGTCTGGATTCTAAGCCTGTATACTCCAGCAATGCTGGAGGATTCTGCTTATGTGGAAAGACAGCTAGATAGACCATCCCGGTGACTCTTCTGGGCTAACAAGGCTTAAGTCTGCCTAGCAGTTGTCCTAATATAGCTAGTGCACAGCAAGGACCCATCAATGTCTCCGTAAATTTTAAATCAGGTGGGAGGAGCTGAGGGATGAGACAGGTGCAAACTGGCTTCTTGGATGTGATTTGACAGACATGTTAAGGAAAGCCTTGTCTTCCCAGATGAGGGGAATACAGTCAGTAGGACACAGTCCACATTCAGCAACTGTGAAAGGCAGGGGACTAGGCCAAACTTAGGACCAATCTGACAGCCATCTGCACTGCAGAATTCCTTGTGGGGTCAGCCAAGAAACCTTCAGAACCATGTTGCAACTGGAACTTCATGACCTGATATCACGAAGCCTTGGGGAAAAGCAGAGTGACAGGGCCTGTTGGAGAAGGTGCTCATACATAGGAACATATTTGTTGCATCAGAAACAACACAAAATCAAAAAATCTTGAGGGGCCAGGAAAGTAGCATGAGTAATGGAAGTGTTGCAGGAAGGGGAATCCCTCCCAGGGCCTGGGAGGGGGCTCTTGTCTGACACACAGAAATGAATTCTCTGAGGAGAAACACGTGCTGACAAAGAGACTTTATTGGGAAGGGGCGCCCAGGCAGAGAACAGCAGGGTAATGGAAACCAGAACGACTGCTGTGCCATGTGCCCCCAGTCTCATGTTTTATGGTGATAGGGTTAGTTTCAGGGTAGTTTTTGGCCAACCATTCTGATTCAGGGGCCTTCCTGATGGTGTGTGCATTGCTCAGCCAAGGTGGATTCCAGCAAGGATTCCGGGAGGTTGGTAGGACATATGGACTGGCATTTCCTCTCTCTTTTTGACATTTTCTGTATGGTTCAGATGGTAAAGAATCTGCCTGCAATGCAGGAAACCTGGACTTGATCCCTGAGTTGGGGACATCCTCTGGAGAAGGGAACTGCTGCCCACTCCAATATTCTGGCCTGGAGAATTCCATGGACAGAAGAGCCTGGCTGGTTACTATGGGGTTGCAAAGAGTCAGATATGACTGAATGACTTTTGCTTTCACTTTTCATATCATTCTGGTAGGTGGAAGCTTTGTCAGTTCTGCATTCTTTACCAGGACCTCCTGTTGTAAGATAACTCATGCAAGTGGTTGCTCTCATGCCTGACCAGGGTGGGTGGTTTAGGTCAGTGGTTTCCCAAACAGAGGCATTCTAATTCTAAAATTCTAATCCAACAGAGAAGGGTGCTCTCTGCAGTCAACTGGAGGCTCATATACCCTGCAAGGGTCTCACCAAACTAAACTCTATCCTACTGCTGCATCAGGACCATGTGATTTTTTGTAGATACACCTTCTTTACTAAAGGAGATGTCACAATCTTATTAATGTGAACTTTTAAAAATTCTTATACGTGTATAAATTATGAGAAAGTGATCAACTTGCAGTCTTCTAACAGTTTCCACCCTGTAGGTGGTTTGGGGGAATGGTAAGCACATGGACTATGAAGCACAGATGTCCCCTTATTTTGCACAGGGAAAGAGATGATCACTGGTTGAGCAGGTTCAAGAAACCACGCAGTCTGACTAGCATCTGTAACCCTTGCTTCTTTCCCTTTCTTCTGCTTGTTCACTGCAGTGCTCTAGATCACTTTGGGAAAGCATTTGTGCAGCAAAGTCAGCATGGGATGAGTTATTTAAAGACTTCTAATCCGATTACTGGCAAAAGTTGTATTTCCATCTCGCCTTTAGATAGGGTATAAATTTAGAAATCCAATATGTCGAAGGCAATTAAATACCATTTTAAGTACAGAAAAGAGCTGTTCCAAGGGGAATAGTGAATTTCCTTAGGTTCCCCATAAAATCAAGAGCAAAGGAACTAGCAATGGGGAATGGACTTTCTTCACCAGTGAAAGCCAAGAAGTCTGTTTGCCTGAACCATGGGAAGGTTTCCTAAAAAATGGATTTTCCACCTATGTAAGAACCTGGTCCTGACACAGGTAGGCCAATTTGTATCATTTATCAACCTCTAAGCCTCTATGTTTCTGCCAGAGTTATACCTCTGAAAGAGACTTGTGAAGGAATTTATACTGTTGGGTCTTTCCTAGACCGACATACATTCTAAACCTACTCTCTGTGCACTTGAGAGCTTTGTAGAAAAACATGTCTGACATCCCACAAATGCATTTCAGTGGACAAAAATCTGAACTCTTTTCTCAACCACAGTAACCATACCTACTCTTCCACATGCAATCACTTCTGTCCATTGTGAGGGTTCTTGTGAAATGTGCAGTTTCTCAACCATTCAAGCATTCCTTAAGTACAAAGTAACTGCACTCTTAGGAAGCAATCAGCAGGCTTATTAAGGCTCACCTGCAATTGAAGGCACCATGTTGTTTGTTAATTTGCATTGTAAATAAGGTGGCCTGAACCAAACCCTTTAATGGCTTGAGGGCTTTGTGATACAGGAAAGAGTCTGCCCTATGTGTGTGCTATCACACAATACTCAACTGAAAAAGCAAAAAAAAAAAAAAAAAAAGAGCACATACACAAATTTCCCAACAGTACCATTTCCCCAAAACATTTTTACCTCAAACATGTGTAGTAGATTTATGCCCACTTGACAAATCCTGTTTTCCCTTTCTCCATCTGTGATTTATGGGAATTTGCGCAGTTTCTTTTATNGGTTTCTAACACACAAAACCCAACAAAAAAAAAAAAAAAAAAAAAAAAAAAAGAGCACATACACAAATTTCCCAACAGTACCATTTCCCCAAAACATTTTTACCTCAAACATGTGTAGTAGATTTATGCCCACTTGACAAATCCTGTTTTCCCTTTCTCCATCTGTGATTTATGGGAATTTGCGCAGTTTCTTTTATTTCCTTTATTTTCTGTGGGTGGCACGGATGTCTGTTAAATTTTGCAGATATTTAATCAGCAGGGTTAAGAAAATGAGTATTTGGGCTTACTTTTGGGATAAAGAGACTACTTAAGTAAAAGCATTAATAGAAAGATGGAAATTGTTTAATTCTCTTATTTCAAGTATTCTTTGTCATGTTTACGACCCTAGGTGTGAGGCTTCTTCTGTTCCCCATTGTGAAGCTGATGAGGAGTTATGAAAAGTTAATAGTCGAAGCTGTGGGAGATGTTCTTATGATTTTCTAGTTAAAATGCTATTTAGCTGTAAATTGGGTATATAAACAGATATGTGTTTTTTTCTAATATTTTCAAGTATTCTTTGTCATGTTTACGACCCTAGGTGTGAGGCTTCTTCTGTTCCCCATTGTGAAGCTGATGAGGAGTTATGAAAAGTTAATAGTCGAAGCTGTGGGAGATGTTCTTATGATTTTCTAGTTAAAATGCTATTTAGCTGTAAATTGGGTATATAAACAGATATGTGTTTTTTTCTAATAAAACATACAAATGAAGAGAAAAACATATCATCAAAAGAATCAAAACTTGAAATCTGAAAGATATGTCCAGATGGTATCTAAACAATTCTAATCAACTAGATATCTGGAATTTTCTATAATATTGAAAGACTTTGCATTTGGTTTAAGCAAAACATTAATCACCAATCTATTTGGCTTTGCTTTAATCTCAATAGGCCTTTTCCTGCCTGAAATAGCCCTCCACTTTTTCTAAATGTCTCTAAACAGGCAATTGATGTCTCTGTGCGTTTCAATCAGATTTTTCTAGACCAATCAATTAGCAAAGCATTTATCAGATTATCACCCACGTGGGAATCCTATGCTGGACTCTGTGACTCTGAAATTGAAAACAGGGATAAAACAGCGTTCTTCACATTCTTTTAGAGGAGCAATTAATTTAAATAAAGCAAATAACCCTAAGCCACTGAGTCCAAAAATAACTGAATTATATAGTATAAATTCATTTACTTGTTGAATATAGTCTTTTGTTCAGCAAATACTGATTGAGTTCTTACTATTAATATGTAGCAGCCACTCCTCCAGCCTCCTCGAGTACAAGGATGAACAAACCTGTCATAGTTAATGCCCCGAGTTAATCATTCAATCAATGGAAATTCGGAAAAGTATGAGCTGAAGAAATGAGAAGCGTCTCCTTGATGGAGTTGGGGCATATTTTGAGCAGTGAGAGATGGTATTTTCTGAGTTGAATTGTGTCCTCCAAAAGATGGATTGAAGTCCCAATTTCCTGTTACCTGTGAATGTAAGCTTATTTAGAAACAGGATCTTTGCACACACAGGCAAGCTAAGGTGAGGTCGCCCTGAATTGAGATCTTAATTCAATAGAAATGATGTCCTTGTAAGAAGAGATGAAATCCAGACTCAGATACAGAGAGAAAATGGCCATGTGAAGGCAGAGGCAGAGTTTGAATTGATGGGTCTACAAGCCAGCAAAAGCCAAGGAGAATTGCTGGTAACACCAGGAGCTAAGAGACAGCCGTGGGACAGGTTCTACTTGAGAGACTTCAGAGAGAGTCCGGCCCTGCCAATATGACTGGATTTCTGACTTCTGGCTTCCAGAACTGCAAGATAATTTCTGTTATTTAAAGCCATCTAATTTGAGCTGTTTTGTTATGGCACCACCAGGAAATTTGTACAAGAAACAAAGACAGGATAGTGAGAAAAGAAGGTTCAACAAACAAACAGAACAGGAACAGCAAGAGGGGAAATAAATAAGATCCCTGGAACTATAGGTTCAATTCAAGTGGGCAATATGTTCTAGAGACTATTGGCATTTAGATTAAAAAAGTGGTTGAATGACAAATGGAAAAATTCAGACCTAGACAGTAAAAAATCATTGAGGAATTGGGCGATTGGGATTGACATAAGCACGCTACTGTATATAAAATAGAGAACCACCCTATAGCACAGGGAACTCTACTCAGTACTCTGTAATGGCTTACGTGGGAAAAGACTCTAAAAAAGAGTAGATATATGGATATGTATAACTGATTCATTTTGCTGTACACCTGAAACCAAGACAATATTGCAAATCAATTATACTAGTCTTTTTAACAAATACCTGAACAACATTCACCGTCCTAATGAGAAAGAAAGAATAAGCCACTGAAGACATGAAGAAGACATAATGGAAAACAGAGGAGGCTCTAGCTAACTTCGGTAATGAGTGATTTCATGTAACCTATAAATTTAACAGTTTTGAGTATATATTTAAATTCTAGCCTTGATATTTAGAATTTCTCTGTCAGGAGGGTAGGTGGTACTTCAAAACTCTGATTTCAGGCTGACAAAATAAAGGGGGGAAAGTGCTAATTAATAGCTAATAAGTTATTCAGAATTCAAAAAAAAAAAGAAAAAAGGATCACCATCCAAGGTGACTGCAGCCACTAAATTAAAAGCTGCTTGCTCTTTAGAAGAAGAGCTATCTCAAAACTACACAGCATATTAAAAAGCAGAGACATCACTTTGCTGACAAAGGTCCATATAGTCAAAGCTCTGGTTTTCCTACTTCAGATGTGAGAGTTGGACCATAAAGAAGGCTGAACACTGAAAAACTGATACTTTTGAACTATGGCATTGGAGAAGACTCTTGAAAGTCTCTTGGACAGCAAGGAGATCAAATCAGTCAATCCTAAAGGAAATCAACCCTGAATATTCATTGGAAAGTCTGTTGCTAAAGCTGAAGCTCCAGTACTCTGGCTACCTGGTTCAAAGAGCCAACTCATTTGAAAAAGACCCTGATGCTGGGAAAGATTGAGGGCAGGAGGTGAAGAGGACCACAGAGGATGAGATGGTTGGATGGCACCACTGATTCAATGGACATGGATTTGAGCAAGCTCTGGGACATGGTGAAGGACAGGGAGGCCTGGTGTGCTGCAGTCTAGGGGGTGGCAAAAAGTCAGACACAGTTTAACAACTGAACAAGGTTATTCCAAAGATTTCACAATAAAATATATTTTTGCATTCTTATCTATTAGGCACTGCGTAAACAGTAAATAATCACATTGTGTGCTTCCCTTTTGGAGCCCACACAGTTTTAAAAGTTGGTATGTTTTCCTAATGTTGCTTGTGACCTAGTTTTTTTTGTGCCTGAAGTAATATGTCTGGTAAAACTCTTCTCTAGAAGTATTGCCACAGAAAAATCGTGCCCTTCTTTATTGTCTAAACATCTCTTTATTTTTATATTATATGCAAACACATAAACGTCCATTCTCCTAACTAGTTGTTAGAAATAAAATTAAAGCCCATTAAGTTTACTTGGATTTATTCATTAGCATCAATTAAAACTGCAGATTTCAGGACAGAAGTGAAGTCTGGCATGCAGTATAGGCTTTTTTGAGTTTCTGTTGTGTCTTGCTAAAATTTGTGTCATGATTGAGAAAAAGTGCACTCAGCATTTCTCTTGGGTAAAAAACAATCAGAATAAAAACATCTTGGGTGGGAGGGGAGCTTGTTTAGAAATTCTCCTTTCTCATAGAATACAGGGCATTGTATGCTCTGTTTCACATGCATCCTCAAATAATGCAACTTCTAAAATAATAGCCAACCCTTTACTGGGACTGTAGTGAAAAACAAAAGCTTAGTACATGTGGTAGCCTTGGCCTGTAAGGCCTATACAAATATAAGTAAAATCTTACATATATTTGTATATATGTGTATATACACATATGTGTAGAATCTTACATAAATCTTACAAGAAACATAATTTTTATATGACAATGCAAAAAATGTTGCTGAATCTTATTATTTTGCATTCACACCTTTGAAAATTTGACCACAGTATATGTTAAAGCAATATGGAAGATCAACTTTCGATCTAGTGTAGAGGAATTTAAACAAATCTCCATTGTCCATGAAAATTAAACAGGCCCCTCTAACCATTCTGCTATGAATGTCTGCCAGAAACCATATCTGTATTGTTGAGTGTGTTATACACATGGTTGTTCCCAAACAAAGATACAGGAATCAGTTTAAAAACCAAGGCTGAACAACTATTTAAGTCCTGAAGTGTGCATAACCATGTGTGTAAATGAATATGTAGGAAGCAGAGAAGTTTGGATGAATCTTAACGTGTGAGCAGTGAGTGCAGTCATGTCCGACTTTTGCAAACCCACGGACTGTAGCCCCCATGCACTTCTGTCCATGGAAATTTCCAGGCAAGAATACTGGAGTGGGCTGCCATTCCCTTCTCCATGGGATCTTCCTCACCCAGGGATCGAACCCATGTCTCTTGTGAGTGAAATTCGCTCAGTTGTGTCCAACTCTTTGTGACTCCATGGACTATACAGTCCAGGGAATTCTCCAGGCCAGAATACTGGAGTGGATAGCCTTTCCCTTCTCCAAGGGATCTTTCCAAGCCAGAGATCGAACCCAGGTCTCCCAAATTGCAGGCAGATTCTTTACTAGCTGAGCCACAAGGGAAGACCAAGAGTACTGGAGTGGGTAGCCTATCCCTTCTCCAGTGGATCTTCCCGACTGAGGAATCGACCCGGGGTCTCCTGCATTGCACATGATTCCTACCAACTGAACTATCAGGGAAGCCCACATCTCTTGTTTCCAGTACTGCAGGCGCTAGCGCCATCTGGGAAACCTCGAATTTTAATAAGGAAGCTGCTCTAGAAAAGCCTCTGTGACCTTGATCCTTGGATATTGCTGTGGTGATAGATTAAGAAAAATATATCTGAAACTTTTTGAAAGTAATGCTTTTTTTTTCTTAAAGATTTTTTTCATCCTCATGCACAAAAAAATGTTGAGGCAGAGTAGTACTTAGATATATTTTTTTTAATTAACTTCATTTACTCAGATTTGGAGTGGATCTCTAAATGAGATGTATAGTAATAACATGAATTAAATATGAATAGAAATAACCTGGAAAGCCACCCTGTGGAAACACTGCATGTCTATGGTTGATTTTGATGAACACAGAGCCGGTTTTCACAAGGTTCCAGGTTTTGGGTGAAGGCGCTATACATGCATTATCTTATTTAATCTCCAGGCAGCCTCTGTGAAATGTTGCCTCATCTGACACAGGAGAAAAGAAACTGAGAGGGCAAGTGGCTCACAATCACGGATAGTGAATGGGAAAACCAGGACTGAATTGTCTCTGTTAGTCTTTAAAGCCGGCCTCAACTCTTTTCTGTGTAACAGTGAAAATGCTTTCATGGATTGCATTAAAATGCAGCATAGCAACAGGGACACTGCTTGAGTTGCTAATATTTTAACATACAAAACTTAACGAAGAGGTGAAAAATAATGACAAGAAATACCAT
This sequence comes from Oreotragus oreotragus, assembly GCA_006410675.1. Lineage (NCBI taxonomy): Eukaryota > Metazoa > Chordata > Mammalia > Artiodactyla > Bovidae > Oreotragus > Oreotragus oreotragus. Next base: position 108,734 of record SJYX01012989.1, on the reverse strand, counting down.
TTAATGAGTGTTTATTATATTTCCTGCCAAATGTGTATTATCTCATTTAATCTCCCTACAGTCCTTTCAGGGAGCTACTAATATCTTGTTCTATCAATGGACTAACTAAGGATTAAGGAGGTGAAATAATTTGCCTAAAGTCATACATCTAGGAAAAAGCAGAGCCAGGATTTGAATCTTGAAAAACTGACTTCTAAGAACATACTGCCTCCTGAGAAGAAGAAAAGTGGTCAAAATCAGCCAAATTCAATGTTCTAGCTCTGAGATTCATGCAGGTCTACTCGGGCCCTCAGGTTTAGACTCTCACCTGGTTGTTCTTGACTTTCATTTGAATTTATACATGCTTATGGTAAAAATTTTTGAAAGTATATAAAACATAGCAAAAGCATAAGAAAAATGATCAATGAACTGAATCAATGTATTCACTATATGTCTTTTGGAATATGTCACTCTGAGGAAATATAAGTTTCCCTTGTGGACAGTTTTTCAAGTTTTTGTAACAGCCAAGTTTTAGACTATTACAAGACTAAAGCAAATTAAGCCATTTGTGGTATAGTGAACTGACTAGCTTCATTCACTTTTCTCAAACAGAATCATCTTCTCTTTGGTCCCATAATACTTGCTAAGTTGCTTCAGTCCTCTCTGACTCTTTGCGACACTATGGACGGTAACCCATCTGGCTCCTCTGTCCATAGGATTCTCCAATCAAGAATACTAGAGTAGCTTGCCGTACCCTCCTCCAGGGGATCTTCCCGATCTGGGGATTGAACCTGTGTCTCTTATATCTCCTGCATTGGCAGGTGTGTTCTTTTCCACTAGGGCCATCTTGAAATTGCATGATCCTGTAATACTTAAATTTCTCGTTATTCTGTTAAGGATAATGCTGAGATTGAAAACAAATAAAACTGACAGAAATAAGTTAAACTAATGTGAGAGTTGGACCATAAAGAAAGCTGAGCGCTGAAGAACTGATGCTTTTGAACTGTGGTGTTGCAGAAGACTCTTGAGAGTCCCTTGGACTGCAAGGAGATCCAACCAGTCCATTCTGAAGGAGATCAACCCTGGGATTTCTTTGGAAGAACTGATGCTGAAGCTGAAACTCCAATACTTTGGCCACCAGATATGAAGAACTGACTCGTTGGAAAAGACTCTAATGCTGGGAAAGATTGAAGTCAGGAGGAGAAGGGGATGACAGAGGATGAGACAGTTGGATGGCATCACTGACTCAATGGACATAAATTTGAGCAACCTCTGGAAGTTGGTGATGAACATGGAAGCCTGGCATACTGCAATCCATGGGGTTGCAAAGAGTCAAACACGACTAGAGACTGAACTGAATTTTTATTTGATTTATACATTATGGTTGTAGATTCCAAATGCGGTAAGGAAAAAACAGTTCTACCTGAATTTGAAAAGCTAGATCGATGTTTTGGCATTTTCCTGTGTTTATGTTACACCCAGAAATCTAGACTAAAAAATCAGTTAGACATTCAGATGTGAGAGTTGCCGTTTGAATAGGTAAGTTGTATATTTTAATAATGGATATTTTCAGATTTCATTCAGCTATTTTGTCTTTGAGTAGATAGTGCTAGAGAGTAAATCAATATTTCATTTATAATTCAAATCTCCTAGTTCGGTTTTTTGGATATATTTAAACTACAATGAGCTGATTTCCCAATGAGAAACTGAAAAACACACTTATTCCAGTCTCTAATGAAGTACATGTTTAGAATTTTGAATATATTATGCATGAATTGATGGAAACCTATAGGGTGGATTGGCATGCTGCAATTCGTAGGGTCGCAAAGAGTCAGACACGACTGAGCGACTGAACTAATAACTAACTAACTATAGGGTGGATTACTGTAGTTTCTATAGATTTCTGAAAATGTTTTTTTACATCCAAAACATGCCAGGTGTTTGCTCATTGTAGGAACATTCTAGTTCTAGTGTCTTCGCCCAGTCATGTGCTAGTCAATGTTCAATAGGCTTCTTCAGAAAAAGAAAACACGTTACTGTATGTTTTGTGATGTACCTAAAAGGGGATTTTTTAAACTAAATCTTTTTTGTTTGGTTTCTTAAATTTTGTACAAAATTTATATCTTGCACTCCATTTAGTTATTACAAAATATTGGCTATATTCCCTGTGTTGCGCAATATATCCTGTAGCCTATATTATACTCAAAACTTGGTGCCTTTCCCTCCCCTTCTACTATATCGCCCCCCACCACACACACACACACACACACACTGGTGACTTTAATTTTTTCTCTGTATCTGTGAGTCTGCCTCTACTTTTGTTATATACACTAATTTTTTGTGTTTTTTAGACTCACATTTAAGTGATGTCATACAGTATTTCCTTCTGTCTGACTTATTTCACTTGGCATAATGCTCTCCAAATCCATTCATGTTGTTTCAAATGGCAAAATTTTATTCTTTTATGGCTGTTGTAATATTTCATTTTGTGTTTATGTCTGTGTGTATAAAAAATACACACATATATTTGATGTGCATATAAAATGTATGTATACATACACAGCACATATATATATACACACACCACATCTTCTTTATCCACTCATCTGTTTATGGATAAGACATACCTTGAAGTCTAATCTGCATTATTATCATTTTCTCCATCACTTTTCCAAATCCAGACAATCAAAACAATAAACCAAACTCTGATTTGTAACATTTGTGAATTTCCAGGGCATAGATATTATTGTAGTGACTGATATAAAGCAACTAACCAAAGGTCACTCAGTTGCAAAGAAGCATACACATCATTATAAAGTATTACACCAAACAGGCATAATAGTTCTAAGTCACTTCAGCATATATTAATAGTAGAATGAGTAAAATAACTAGGAAATTATGAGTTTTTAGCATGCCATTTTTGTCCCCAGTATGATTTCCTCTTGTTTGTATCATTTAATGTTAAGAATGGCTGTATTTAGCAACTATTTCAGAAACTTACTATAATTTTAATAACTGGATTTTGCTAGCTTGTATGAGCCAGCTTTAGCCATCACTGCTTATGCTTTTGGAGGAAAGGAATGTAAAAAATTACACAATGCATTATATATCATCTTATATATTATAATCAACATGAAAGGTATATATATGTGTGTGTCTGTGTCTGTGGGTGTGTGCTTTTAAAAGTAGAACTCTAAAGCAGCACTTCTCAAACTTTAATGTGCATAAAACTCGGGGATTTTGTTAAAATGCTGTTTCTGATTTAGTAGGTCTGAGATTCTATATTCTAACAAGTTCCCAGATGTTAGTGATGTTTCAGGTCCATGGACCATACTTTGGTCCACTCTGTACAGAGAAACTGACAGATATAGAATACATGCACACATGTGATATGAAAGGGTCTTCTCTATCTGCCCCAAATAGAACAGTGTGTAATTAATTGTTACTCTGTAGAGAAAACGGATAAAAATGAGAATTGGAAAAGTTAGGGATGGCCTAGTGGAAGAGGATGAATTGCCACTGAGGACAAGTAGTATAAAAAAATGCAAGCAAGAATTAGAAAATCAAATTTAAGGCCTGAAGTCAAAGCTTATCAATCCTAGTGTTAAAGAAAATGTTTAAGGAAAAACCAAATCAGTTCAAGCCTTGTGAGATTTTAGGACCTAGGAGAAATAAGAAAACCTTGAATTTCAGCCAAGATCACTTGAAATTAATGCTGTAGGCATTTATAAGAACATAAGTGATTGATGAAAATATATTTATTATGCTCTAGGAAGTTTAATCTTGTGCCATCCAAATTGAATACCAAGTAAACTCGGTACAGAGATGTTCTTTGTCATAAATTAGGGGTAAGTGGTAAATGTATATGCTAGAGGGTGAAAAAAATACAGGAAGAATCTGAGTCCTGGGAATGGAGGATGAAGTGTATCAGATACTAAACCACTGTGACTGGGAACATGATAGGGTAGCTGATTAAATGGTAGCCCTGGGAAGAGAAGAAGCCAGTCTTTAATTTTTCTCTCTTCTTTTTAAGCTGAGATTAAGGCAGAAGGCATTAACTTTGCTTGTTAATCCATGTTTTCTCAAGGTTGAAGTAATTCTAAGGTGTACCTCATGGCATGTTTAGAAATATGATCCTTAGGAAATTCATGATTATAAACCTCATGAGTTTGTGAGAAATTCAGAATCTTGTATTACTAGTTTGCCTTTAGAACAAAACAAGTTTTCTGAAAGGAAATCAAACAACGAGTTACAGTTTTAACCTGGAGGTGGGATATATATTTCTAATCATTTCATTGTTTATATTGTTTTTTCCTAAGTAATATAACTTTAAGGGTTTTTTGTTTTTTGTTTTTAGGAATAATCTGGGTATTAAAATAGATAATGATAAACTTTCATGAAAAGCTGTGATTTTGAAAGATTCAGAAAGGAGACAGTAGAGTATTTCAGGAAAAGGCAACCATGGGCTTTACTGAATGGTAGAGGAGAAAAGCATATTATAAACCCTTATGTGGGCTTCCCTGATGGCTCAGGGAGTAAAGCAAGAGACTGGGTTTGATCCCTGGGTTGGGAAGATCCCCTGGAGAAGGAAATGGCCATGAACTTTCAGATATTCAAGCTGGTTTTAGAAAAGGCAGAGGAACCAGAGATCAAATTGCCAACATCCGCTGGATCATCAAAAAAGCAAGAGAGTTCCACAAAAACATCTATTTTTGCTTTATTGACTATGCCAAAGCCTTTGACTGTGTGGATCACAATAAACTGTGGAAAATTCTGAAAGAGATGGGAATACCAGACCACCTGACCTGCCTCTTGAGAAATCTGTATGCAGGTCAGGAAGCAACAGTTAGAACTGGACATGGAACAACAGACTGGTTCCAAATAGGAAAAGGAGTACGTCAAGGCTGTATATTGTCACCCTGCTTATTTAACTTATATGCAGAGTACATCATGAGAAACGCTGGACTGGAAGAAACACAAGCTGGAATCAAGATTGCCGGGAGAAATATCAATCACCTCAGATATGCAGATGACACCACCCTTATGGCAGAAAGTGAAGAACTAAAGAGCCTCTTGATGAAAGTGAAAGAGGAGAGTGAAAAAGTTGGCTTAAAGCTCAGCATTCACAAAACTAAGATCATGGCATCCAGTCCCATCACTTCATGGGAAATAGATGGGGAAACAGTGGAAACAGTGGCTGACTTTATTTTTCTGGACTCCAAGATTGCTGCAGATGGTGATTGCAGCCATGAAATTAAAAGACACTTACTCCTTGGAAGGAAAATTATGACCAACCTAGATAGCATATTAAAAAGCAGAGACATTACTTTGTCAACAAAGGTCTGTCTAGTCAAGGCTATGGTTTTTCCAGTGGTCATGTATGGATGTCAGAGTTGGACTACAAAGAAAGCTGAGTGCCAATGAATTGATGCTTTTGAACTTTGGTGTTGATGAAGACTCTTGAGAGTCCCTTGGACTGCAAGGAGATCCAACCAGTCCATCCTAAAGGAGATCAGTCCTGGTTATTCATGGGAAGGACTGATGTTGAAGCTGAAATTTCAATACTTTGGCCACCTGATGGGAAGAACTGACTCATTTGAAAAGACCCTGATGTTGGGAAAGATTGAGGGCAGGAGGAGAAGGGGATGACAGAGGATGAGATGGTTGGATGGCATTATCAACTCAATGAACATGGATTTGGGTGAACTCCAAGAGTTGATGATGGATGGGGAGGCCTGGTGTAGTGTGGTTCATGGGGTTGCAAAGAGTCAAACACTACTGAGCAATTGAACTGAACTGAACAGAAACCCTTATGTAGAAAGGGTTTTTCCTCAAAATAGCTATTTCACCTTTTTTATAGTACAGAAATTGGTCTGGAAGTAGTGGAAGGAATGGAAGATGACTTTTCACAGATAGTTTGCAAGAAACATGTTTGAATAGTGATAAAAAGAGTAAAGAAGTTTGACTTGTGGAATTCAAGATGCCATCAGGGAATCCAGTTGTTGTAAAGAAACTAGGGATTCAACATTCAGTGCCAATTTGTTTTAATATTATGATAATAGGTTGACTATTGATGGAGCCACAGATGNATAGTTTGCAAGAAACATGTTTGAATAGTGATAAAAAGAGTAAAGAAGTTTGACTTGTGGAATTCAAGATGCCATCAGGGAATCCAGTTGTTGTAAAGAAACTAGGGATTCAACATTCAGTGCCAATTTGTTTTAATATTATGATAATAGGTTGACTATTGATGGAGCCACAGATGATTCAGAGAATGATGGGTGAGTGGGAACCAAAGGAGAAAACAATACAGAAAGATCAGAACATTAATGAGGTATGTTAGAAAGGAGTAAGTCTTCCCACAGTCGGAAGACGAATTCAGGTAAATAAGTTCACTGTTACCAAATCCTTCCCTTAGAATTCAGCATTATTTGCACAGGAATTTCTAATTCTTGCAAAATCAGGTCAGTTACTCTTAATTTAAAATGCAAGTTGTCCTAAATTAATACTACACCTCAGTGCATTAGAGTCTCTTGATGTGATTCACTTATTAAGTGAATCTCAGAAAGAATACTTAATTAAAAAAAAAAAATCCAGACAATTTTGTGACCCACTGGGCTTCTCTGATAGCTCAGTTGGTAAAGAATACGCCTGCAGTGCAGGAGACCCTGGTTCGATTTCTGGGTCGGAAAGATGCCCTGGAGAAGGGAAAGGTTACCCACTCCAGTATTCTGGCCTGGAGAATTCCTTGGACTGTACAGTCCATAGGGTCGCAAAGAGTTGGACACGACTGAACAACTTTCACTTTCAAATGACCCATGAGGATAGTTAAAAGACACTGTTAACATATGCATAGCAAAAATCTCTTAATAAAGTAGCATGGCATGCCAAAGCTTCAACTTTCCACAGGTTTTAGTGGTCCAGACAAAATAATAACTTTAATAGCTTTTTTGGATCTGTTACAATGCATTATGAAAACACTTAGATTTCCAAAGTACAATTATTTTCTTTTCCTTTTTTAATCAGCAGAAATGAACAAAGGTTACTTGCTTATGCAATCACCTTATATATTTTATAGTATGATCAGCATTTCTTTAAGGGCAAACTTTCGAAGATCTAGGGGTTAAATTTAGCTAGACTGTTAGAATTTGAGAAGCATCTCAATTTTTCAGAGTACAAAATCGAATTTCATTGAATGATTCCCTAAGTGACTTCCTTTCCTCAGTCCTGTTTTCTACAGAGAATTTTTCTTAATGCAAAGCATTATTCCATCTCTATGTTCCTCTTTTCAATTTCTAACCAATCCCAAAGGTGAACATATATTAAGAAATTCTAGTTCTTCACCTGTCTACTGACAGTGTCAGACTTCACCAATCATGCAACCTTGGTTGAAGTTAAAGCAATCAAAATATGTATGACTTTCTAAGGACATTTGAATCACTCTCATGTAAATTCCTAGCAGCCATTCTGATAGTCTGAGATAACCTTAAATTTTAGAAAATTATTTTCTAAAATCTATGTTCTTTTTACAAAAACTTTTTAGTTCATCAGACAATATTGAACGTCTACTATGTATGGATATCATATCAGGGCAGTTGTTATTGGGGTTGTCTGTGCAGAGAAATTCTAGAAATTAAGAAAATATGATATCTTCCCCCCCTCCCCCAATGCTTAAATATACAACATGGAAGATAGAGATTTATATGGAAGTTCTAATACAAAACAAAATATACTGCTAGGATTTGGAGGCCTGATGAAAACATGAAAGGGAGGAAGGTGGCGGTCAACTAGGTGAGTTTAAATATTATTTCTTAGATGCAAAAGCATTTGAGCTAGTCCTTGAAGAAATGTATGTTTTCAGTAGGATGGGTGAACTTTATTCGGGATGGACTTGGAGGGGAAAGGAAATAGGTGTGAAGGAATATTGAGACCCAAGAATACAGGTTTTATAGCACAACTAGTTTGTGTAATTAACTCATAAGATATATTGTGAAGTTTTGCTTGGCAAAGGTGGCCCAGAGAATATCTAGAAGGATATTGAATGCAAAACTAAAAAGAATGGCAAAAGAGATCCATTGAAGATATTTAAGCAGGGGGATTGCATACCCATGGCTGTGCTTGAGAAGAGGACTTAAAACTTGTTTGATATACAAGTAGTGAGAAGACAATCTGACTTTCTTATACAATTTAATTTTTTAAGTTAAAAATTTGTTTAAAAAGAGAGTTGCTATATTTTTGCTCAATAATACAGTCCAGGTAATGTGTCTGTATTAATTATTTTAAATTTAAAGTAAACAACCCTTCTGCTTATTTATAATCACTTTGTTTGATGTACGGGCTATCTAACACTTCAACAAGAGATCTAAAATGGAGATTTAGTTTTTCTTCCTATTTCTTCTCTTAAGTTGACATCTCTTTGAAATTCAGAATCATTCTTAATTTATGCACCATGAAATCAAAGGGAGAAATCAGGGGAAAATTGGATGATGGCTATTGATCTCTATTTTTTTCTTCATAACAAGAATGCCTTTTCTACAGAAATATTTGTCAATTAAAAGTATTACCTTATTTATAATTCATCATCTCTTGGGAAACAATCAGGTTATCTATATACTTCTTGTAACTTTGCTTTATCTAGGTTCCTATCAACGGTCGAACTTTCTGCACTAAATGGGAAAATTATGATGATTATTTATTTTCTCCAATTAACTACTGTTGATTCATTAAAGGCCCACTATATTCTAGCTAATGCTTTAGAATGTAAATGTGGTCTTAATATAGTGAATACACTTTATTCCATTTATATTTTTTTCCTAAACATCAATGCTAATTTTTGAATGAAAAACTTTATTAGGTCACAATAATAATAATGTAATAATAATGATGATGATGATGATGTCACAATAAAGAATTGTGTTGTTGGAAGAGGGTGTTTGCTATGAAATATTTGTCAGTTAAAAGAATTACCTTATTTATAATTCATCGTCTCTTGGCAAACCTCTGTTAGCCTTTGCTCTGCTTCATTTTGTATTCCAAGGCCAGACTTGTCTGTTACTCCAGGTATCTCTTGACTTCCTACTTTTGCATTCCAGTCCCTCTAATGAAAAGAACATCTTTTTTTTTTTTTTTTTGGTGTTAGTTCTAGAAGGTCTTGTAGGTCATCAAAGAATCATTCAAATTTAACTTCTCCAGCATTAATGGTTGGGACATAGACTTGGATTATTGTGCTATTGAATAGTTTGCCTTGGAAATGAACAGAGATCAATCTGTGGTTTTTGAGACTGCACCCAAGTGCTGCATTTCAGACTCTTTTGTTGACTATGATGGCTACTCCATTTCTTCTAAGAGATTCTTGCCCACAGTNAATGGTTGGGACATAGACTTGGATTATTGTGCTATTGAATAGTTTGCCTTGGAAATGAACAGAGATCAATCTGTGGTTTTTGAGACTGCACCCAAGTGCTGCATTTCAGACTCTTTTGTTGACTATGATGGCTACTCCATTTCTTCTAAGAGATTCTTGCCCACAGTAGTAGACATAATGATCATCTGAATTAAATTTGCCCATTCCAGTCCATTTTCGTTCATTGATTCCTAAAATGTCAACGTTCCCTCTTGCCATCTTCTGTTTGGCTGCTTCCAATTTACCTTCATTCATGGACCTAAGATTCCAGGTTCTTATTCAGTATTGTTCTTTACAGCATCGGATTTTACTTTCATCACCAGTCACATCCACAACTGGGCATTGTTTTCATTTTGGCTCAGCCTCTTAATTCTTTCTAGAGCTATTTTCCCACTCATTTCCAGTAGCATCTTGGGCTTCCATGGACCTGGGGAATTCATCTTTCATTGTCATATCTTTTTGCCTTTGCATACTGTTAATGGGATTCTTAAGGCAACAATACTGAAGTGGTTTGGCATTCCCTTCTCCAGTAGACCGTGTTTTGAACTCTCCACCATGACTGGTCTGTCTTGGGTGGCCCTACACAGCATGGCTCATAGTTTCACATTGATACATTCATTGGTTAGTTTTCTGTGATTGTGGCTTTCATGCTGTTTGCCCTCTGATAGATAAGGATAAGAGGCTTGTGGAAGCTTCCTGATGGGAGGGGCTGGCTGTGGGGGAATCTGGGTTTTGTTTTGTTTAGGCAGGGTCACACTCAATAAATCTTTAATCCAGTTTTCTATTGATGGGTAGGTTGTGTTCCCTCCTTGTTTCATGGCCTGAGGCAAATCTATGTTAGGGGTAATGGTGGTAATGGTTCAGTTCAGTTCAGTTCAGTCGCTCAGTCGTGTCCGACTCTTTGCGACCCCATGAATCGCAGCACGCCAGGCCTCCCTTTCCATCACCATCTCCCGGAGTTCACTCAGACTCACGTCCATCGAGTCCGTGATGCCATCCAGCCATCTCATCCTTGGTCGTCCCCTTCTCCTCCTGCCCCCAATCCCTCCCAGCATCAGAGTCTTTTCCAATGAGTCAACTCTTCGCATGAGGTGGCCAAAGTACTGGAGTTTCAAAGTATGGTGGTAATGGTAACCTCCTTCAAAAGGATTTATGCCAGGACTCTTGTATTCAGTGCCACCAACACAACCCTTATGGCAGAAAGTGAAGAG
>SJYX01012989.1:42023-96864 GCA_006410675.1 Oreotragus oreotragus | reverse complement strand
CAGCCATGAAATTAAAAGACACTTACTCACTGGAAGAAAAGTTATGACCAACCTAGATAGCATATTCAAAAGCAGAGACATTACTTTGCCAACTAAGGACCATCTAGTCAAGGCTATGATTTTCCTGTGGTCATGTATGGATGTGAGAGTTGGACTGTGAAGAAGGCTGAGCGCCAAAGAATTGATGTTTTTGAACTGTGGTGTTGGAGAAGACTCTTGAGAGTCCCTTGGACTGCAAGGAGATCCAACCAGTCCCTTCTGAAGGAGATCAGCCCTGGGATTTCTTTGGAAGGAATGATGCTAAAGCTGAAACTCTAGTACTTTGGCTACCTCATGCGAAGAGTTGACTCATTGGAAAAGACTCTGATGCTGGGAGGGATTGGGGGCAGGAGGAGAAGGGGACGACTGAGGATGAGATGGCTGGATGGCATCACCTACTCAATGAACATGAGAAGGTCTGTACAGTCAGCTAAAACAAGACCAGGAGCTGACTATGGCTCAGATAAAGAACTATTTATTGAAAAAAATCACACTTAAATTGAAGAAGGTAGGGAAAACCACTAGACCATTCAGGTATGACCTAAATCAAACCCCTTATGCTTATACAGTAGAAGTGACAAAAAGATTCAAGGGATTAGATCTGATAGACAGAGAGCCTGAAGTGTTATGGACAGAGGTTCATGACATTGCACAAGAGGTGGTGATCAAAACCATCTCCAAGGAAAAGAAATGCAAAAAGGCAAAATGGTTGTCTCAGGAGTTCTTAAAAATAGCCGAGAAAAGAAGAGAAGTTAAGGCAAAGGAGAAAAGGAAAGATATACCCGTCTGAATGCAGAGTTCCAAAGAATAGCAAAAGAAAGCCCTCCTAAGTGAGCAATGCAAAGACATAGAGGAAAACATTGGAATGGGAAAGACTAGAGATCTCTTCAAGAAAATTAGAAATAGCAAAGGAACAGTTCATGCAAATATGGGCTCAGTAAAGGACAGAAATGGTGTGAACCTAACAGAAGCAGAAGATATTAAGAAGAGGTGGCAAGAATACACAGAAGGACTATATGAAAAAGAACTTCATGACCCAGATAACCATGATGATGTGATCACTCACCTAGAGCCGGACATCTTGGAATGGGAAGTCAAGTGGGCCTTAGGAAGTATCTCTATGAACAAAGCTATGGGAGGTGATGGAATTCCAGCTGAGCTATTTCAAATCCTAAAAGATGATGCTGTGAAAGTGCTACATTCAATATGCCAGAAAACTTGGAAAACTCAGCAGTAGCCACAGGACTGGAAAAGGTCAGTTTTCATTCCAATGCCAAAGAATGTTCTAACTACTGCATAATTGCATTCATCAGGAGGAGAAGGGTATGACAGAGGATGAGATGCTTGGATGGCATCACTGACTCTATGGACATGAGTTTGGGCAAGCTCCAGGAGCTGGTGATTGACAGGGAAGCCTGCTGTGCTACAGTCCATGGGGTTGCAAAGAGTTGGACATGACTGAGTGACTGAACTGAACTGAATGAAGAACTGAATGAGTTAAGAATAAAAATGGGGAGAACAGAGTTTTGGGACCTGTGTTATTGTTTGTTTGGTCAATATTAGGTCTGACTCTTGTGACCCCAAGTACTGTGTCGCCTACCAGATTCCTATGTCCATGGAATTCTCCAGACAATAATACTGGAGTGGGTTGTCATTTCCTTCTCCAAGGGATCCTTCCCACCCAGGGATGAAACCTGCATTGGCAGGTGGATTCTTTACCACTGAGACATCAGGGAAGCCCAGTTGGGACTTGTTACTAATTTATTAAGTTTTCAACCTCAGCTGACTGATTTAAATGCATAGTATTTACTTGTGAACCAGGTCTCTCCTTAAACAATGTTGTAAATTAAGTGTGTGTTTGTGTGTGTGTGTGTGTGCTCAGTTGTGTCCAACTCTTTGATACCCCATGAACTGTAGCCCGCCAGGGTCCCTGGTCCATGGGATTTCCCAGGCAAGAATATTGGAGTGGGTTGCTATTTCCTCCTCCTGAAGATCTCCTGACCCAGCGATCAAACTCATGTCTCTCATTCTTCTGCATTGGCAGATGGATACTTTACCACTGCAGCACCTGGAAAGCCCTGATGTAAAGTAATATGTCTCAAAACTTGGTCACAGAATATTTTCTACTGGAAAGCAAATATGTGAAATAAAGTTTGTGATGTTCTGGTTCAGAATGGGCCTTTGAGAAGCAAAGTTTCCTCTTAGGCATTTGTTTATCATGTACTCAATACATGTTTTTGATTCCTGATTTGGCCAAACATTATGTTAAGTGCTGGAGATCAAAATGAGGCAAACTCAGAGCCCCTGCCTGGAGAAGGAAATGGCAATCCACTACAGGACTATTGCCTGGAAAATCCCATGGACAGAGGAGCCTGGTAGGCTACAGTCCATGGGGTCGCAAAGAGTCGGTCATGACAGAGTGACTTCATTCGTTCATTCATTCATTCAGAGCCCCTGCAGTTTGTGATTCAAATTGAAAGAGAGAGACATCAAAATAGTAACAACAAATACACACATACACGTAAACATTCAATGGCAACTGTATGATAACTGATAAAAAGCAACAATACATAGGGAGTTTCCCTGGTGGCTCAGAGATAAAGAATTCGCCTATAATGTGGGAGATGCAGGAGCTATGGGTCTGATCCCTGGGCTGAGAAGATCCCCTGGAGAAGGAAATGATATCTCACTCCAGTAATCTTGCTGGGACAACCCCATGGACAGAGGAATCTGGTGGCTTACGTTCCATGGAGTCACAAGGAGTGAGACAAGACTGAAGAACTGAATATACATGCAATGATACATAGAATTTGAAAAAGTGTGATAAGAACAAAAATAACACAGGAGTATACAAGATCTTATCCTTATATGGGATACATGATAATTTCTTTTCCATTTTCTATTTTTTAATATAGAATTCTTGTCATGAAACCCTTTAACCATCTCTAACTACAATTTGGCAGAAAAAGTTTCATTCAAGATGGCTTCATTACAAAATATCTTTCTATCTGTTTTTTTTCAAATAAAAGTTGGGGGCAATTTTGTTGGACTGCTCTTAAAATTTGCTTATGTGTATATGGTGACTGATGTGAGAAAGGAAAATGACTGAAAACAGAACGCTACATGCTGGGGTAGTAGACCCTTGTTCATCCCCAGAGCATGCTGGCTCTTCTACAGTTTGTCCCCTTCTTGGCCTTCCTTGCTGTCATTGTGTAACATACCAACAAAAAGGCCATCTAATATTTTTTCTTCTTCACTAGGTCAGCAACAGCTTAAAAGAATATTAAAGGAAAATGTAGCTCCTAACGATGGATAAATAAGTCATTTTAGTGGAAAGGTGGAGATTGCTGAGCAGTTGGGGAAATTCACATACACACCCCTTCATTTCTTCTTTATTCAGAGGCAACAGAAAACCAGACCTGCCAGAATGTAATGGTATGTACTTGCTGCTTCATCTACACATGCCTATTTGGTCTATTGCCCACCCCGCCCCCCATTCCCTTCTAGGGTCATCAGTTCTTTACACTTCAAGTTCCCTCCTCCAGGTCTCTTAGCTGGAATCTCTAAGGTGGTTTCTTTTCCCCAGCCGGCCCTACCCAAGCAAATGACTTAGGTAAACAAATGTGCAGTCTTGCTGCAAATGGGAAAAACAACAGGGTGAGAGAAATGGATGAAATGGTGTTTAGAGGAAGGCAGAAGCCTGTGTACTCATTATTTCAGGGATGCCATGGACTGTTCAGGACTTCTTCAGATAGCTGGTAAATATTTCATCTTTTTTATTGAGAAGAGATTGGCCTATGTTTACCTGAAAGAATATGTTGCTATGGTCCACCTGCGTGACTCTTTCATGTTGGTAACTTGTATGTAGGTATGAGTACTGTGAAATTCTTTCATTTATTTTTAATTGTTTAAACATAAAGTTAATCCACCATTATGCAACTTTCCTGCCCTGGTGGGGGTAGAGACTTTAGAAAGGAAAAGTGTTGGTTTCATGTTTACTTATTTTTTTTTCCATTTTCTAGAACTGGGAAATGCTGGGTAAAACACTGGTTAGAATTCTACTTTTAATAGTTATTTGTAATTTTGACAAAAGGTACTCATAGAAATGTTATGAAGTATACACACACATATACAACATGTATATACTATTAAAATATATTATGAGTAAAACTATGCCTAGGAAGAATATTGATTCTAAGTAAATATTTAACCTAATGCTCAAAATACTTGTTAAAGTTTTGAGTTTTACATGAAGAATGGGAATAATTTTATTAATGTTTGAGTCCCTCCAAATTTTATATGGAACTAATTTGATAACAATTGGTAAATGAATAAAAATGTTGTAGCCATTTCTCTATTTCATGCTCAGGAAAATAACTCTTGAAAAGTGTACTTTAAGCCTTTTAAAATTCTATCAAGGAGCAAATCTGTTTGCTTAAGGTATCAAATGCATGATGTAGGGAATTTAATGTCAAATTTTAAAATAAATGCAGCTTTTAAAATCAAAGGACTCACATCTGCCAAGATGTATTTTGGGATTGTGGTTTGCAGGGAAAATTTGAGGGTCAACATTGCTAAGGGTCTTGAGAAAGTATGGTCCTCCATCATAGAAGTTTTCCAGCTTATAAATCCCAAATTAGCAACTGTACTGGGTTGGGAACACAGCCCTTTCTCCAGGCTCAGCCACTGTTCAGGCTAGTTGCAGAATACTTTCTTACATCTATTTGCATCTAGTGTCATTATTTATCATTTTAAATAATCTTATTTTGTAGTCTCCATGACTCTGTGAAGTAGATAAGGCAAGTATTTTCTCTCTATTGAAGAGAGGAGGTTGAGGATCAGAAATTAAATGACTTCCCTAAGACTACTTAGTTCAGCTAACTTATAGGTTAAGGCACCCTCCTGTCTAGAATTCAGGTGCTATGATGTGACCTCCTTTATTCCTTCTACCTTGACATTAAGCCTCTTGCTTACCGTTGAGTAGCTTAATGCTGAGTTTCTTCAGAGTTATCACTAAGGTTAATTACTGCTTTAAAATATTATTTGTGAATCTTAATGTTTGATCATGAGCTTGGGAATCAAACTTGGCACAGCTAGTCCAGTGGATCTCAATGTGTGGTCCCCAGCGAGCTGAGCCTTAGCACCACTTGGGTGCTGGCTATTAATGCAAATGACAGTTCTTGGGCCTCACAACAGATCTACCAAACCAGAAGCTCTAAGGGTAGAGCCCATTCACTGGGGGCTCAACAAGCCCTCCAGGTGATTTTGAGGTCCTCTGAATGAAGTTTAGTATCACTAGCCTGGCCTATTCAGACTCCTGTCGATGTACTCGCCTTAGCGGGTCACTGACTCTGAAACCTTAGTAACATCTCTCCTGAGTTAGGATTGTACTTGCTTTAACCCAAAAGTTTTTTTTTTTTAAGAAAGATTACTGGAGATGGAAGCAGAGTGAGTTGTCTATAAGATAATGTACTCTATTTATGATATTTTCCAGAGGATTGTTTGAAATCAGCAGAGCAGTAGGGAGAAGTAGATGGTACACAGGTATTCACTTGGCCAGTAAAAGTCCATAGAGTACACATAGACATAACTTCCTCCCATTGAATTCCATAGCCCCACACTTAGGGCCATACTAGGAAGGAGAAGATGAATATTTTCCAAATTTCTGAAATGACTAAATGATGGGCATGAGAGGAGGGTACTACGCCATCACCTTGAAATTTTTCAGAACACTCAGGTTACATTATCTCAGCAGTGGCACAGTTGCTACCTTTTCTTTAATTAATTTTTATTAAAGTATAATTGCTTTACAATGTTGTGTTAGATTTTACTGTACAAGAAAATGAATCAGCTCTAAGTACAGATATATCCCCTCTTTCTTGGATTTCCTTCCCACTTAGGTCACCACAGAGAAATGAGTAGAGTTCCCTTTGTAATACAGTAGGTTCTCATTAGTTTTACTGACATATATATTGACATATATATGCTACTGATTTGTTGTTGCTGTTTAATTGCCCAGTCATGTAAAACTCCTTTGCGACCCATGGACTGTAGCCTGACAGACTCCTCTGTACGAGGGATTTCCCAGGCAGGAATACTGGAGCGGGTTGTCGTTTCCTTCTCTAGGGGATCTTCCAGACCTAGGGATCAGACCCATGTCTTTTGCATTGGCTGGCCAGTTCTTTACCGCTGAGCTACCAGCGAAGCCACACTGTTGGTACTATATATAAGGTAAACAGTTGCTATTTCGGACTAGATAACTCTTTGCTGTGGCAGCTGTCCTAGGTAATGAAAATCTTTAACAGCATCTCTGGCTTCTGCTCACCAGGTGCCAGGAGCTAGCCCTGCTAGAGTCATGGCAGACAAAAGTGTCACTGGACGTTGTTGCTAGGTCCCTGGGGAGCACATGTGCCTCCACTTTGCTTGAGAACTAGTATTGTATGGTATCGCCCTCTCGCTTTCCCTGTCTCACAATGCCAACTCTGAGCTAAGAGCATGGTACCCTGATTGAAATAGCCATCGCCTCTGAGACTTCCGTCTCCTGGCCATTATTTCAGGACCAATGTAAAAAGAGAAGAACCAGATTCTTGAGAAGCGTTGTGGCTGTGAGTGGAAAATAAGTGCAAAGCAGGAGGGCAATGGTGAAGCCAAGATGGTATTCACTGATCTGATGCTCCTGTCGACAGCCCACTTTGAAAGAAGAGTCAAGGGTGGGAGCTAAGGAAGAAGAGGAGCTTGAGAACTGCAGGTATGAGCACTCCGGTAGGAGTAAACGTTCCAGGCTTTGATGCTAGGAGAATCCTCTCAAGGCCTGGGACCCGAGGAGCAAAGAGACATAGGCACTGAGCCTGGCCTGCTGCTGAGCTGCGCTTATGGTATTAGGTAGACGTGATCTCCACTTTCAAACGCCACGCATTTCCTCCACAGAGACATTTGCTTCTCATCAATAACCTTTTGAAGTAACCTTTGGGTTTACTTCCTGGCGCTGTTCATGTACATTCATTGCCCCCAGACAAAAGCATGTGTGGCTATTTTAAAATACAGAAGAAGAACCCCCATCAGAGCCCACGTGGGAGGTAGGTGTGTTGGCTGGAGATGATGCCCTCCTTCAGGCACTGAGAGAATATTTTATCGTACTCTACCCTGTTCCCCTCTTCACCTGCACAGTCCAGTCTCTCTGGCCCTTCCCCTTTGAGGAAATGGTCTGACAGCTCCTCCCCCACGTACATTTAAGTTCCAGTTCTTCCTCAGAACCCCCACATTTAAAAATATTCCAAAAGGAAAGGCCTTTCCAGATAAGGAAACTGTAGCCAGCTGGAACCAGTTAAGTCCACACAGCAGAAACTTTAGCCAGCAGTGTGGGAGACTGGAGAAAGTAATGGCACCCCACTCCAGTACTCTTGCCTGGAAAATCCCATGGACAGAGGAGCCTGGAAGGCTGCAGTCCATGGGGTCACGAAGAGTCGGACACGACTGAAGTGACTTAGCAGCAGCAGCAGCAGCAGTGGGAGACAGTGGCCCTGGGTGCAGGGTATATATGACCAGCACTTCAGAAATCACACAGACAAAAGCATCAGCTGCATCTGGTACCCAAGGCCAGCCACTGGCTCCTCTCTTTTCTGGCTTCTGTCCTCGGGCGCTTTCTGGGGCTGACGTCCCTTTCTCTCTGGGAAGGAGCATCTCGGCACATTCTCTGCTTTTGCTCTGGGAATGATGGGAGCGGACAAGGCACATACTTGGGTGTAACCTTCAAACCTGGGAGACTCCTCGACTTCCCCCTGGCCTCTAACTCAGCCTCAAGCTCCTTTCCTGCTTTCTCATAGGTAACTTTCAACTGGACAGAATACAATTTTTTAAAGTTAGTTTTCATAGACCAGTTTTACCCTTCTATAAGACAACATGCAGTATTTCTGGTGGTACTGTTTATTTATTTGTTTAGTATTTTCAGATCGTTCAACAGTCCCTTTTCCATCAGTCTCACAAAAGGCCTCCCCCTCTCCCCACACACTTATATCTACACCCACAGGAAAAATTGCATAGACAGCATTTTAAACGAATCCTCTTTCTCTGTGTATGGTAACACATTTTTGGCAGTTCTGGGAGAAGCTTGGCTGACATTCTCAGGGTGCTTGGGAGAAGAGGAGAGGAAAGGTCCCATCGGGAACTGGAAAAGAAAATTTGTCCACAGCTTTCACAAAGCTCTTTTTGTTCACTTAAGAAGTTTCTTCTGATCCGTATCAATTGAACATCATTGGACTTAAAATGCTATGTTATTTCCATTTCTTAATCCTGCTGCTGCTTGGAAAAAGGAATAACAGAGAAAAAGAAAATCTTCATTGTTCTCCCAACAGAGTTTGAAGGAGAACAAACATGTTTGGCAGCATATGCCTAACGAAGTCATGAGTGCCAGGAAAAGAATGATAATCCTTGGCCTTTAGAAATAGAACAAGCAGATTCTGTGTATTTAATTTAAGAAAGAAAATCAGACTGCTCATTTTGCCAATCGTGGAAACTTAATGAAATTTTTATATCATCTCTTTGATATGACTTTTATTTCCCAAACTTTCTGAGTAGGCAGATTGCATCTTCATTCTTCTCATAAGGAACATTCTTTAAGGGTGGATTTTAGCCTTTTTCTATGAGGGTCTACAGAGCCCAGGAGAACAATTGTCATGAAATGAATTCCACTATGATGGTTGCTATGTGTGAATGTGTCAGTAGCATCAAAACAAGCACTTCCCTTAAAGAACCATCTAGCTCAAAACTGCTTGGCAAGAGGGGAACAAGCATATTTCCAGGTAAGGAAATGGAGGCTTTCCGGCATAAGTTTGCTAAGAACCCAGGGAGGAGAGGGGTTCCAACTTCATCTACAAAACTGTTCAATGACTGAGGATATCACCTCCTAACTGAAATGAAGTTTTACTCAGCTGCACGCCCACTCCAAAGTCTGCGTCATACTCATGTTTTTCCAGCTGCTTCCTCATAGACTAGAAGTTCCCCCTTTTCTTTCAAATATGTGTTGTCCCATTTGCCCATAGCTTGTAATTAATCATAACAAAAGCCAACAGATTCCTGTTTTCCTTTCTTATTAAAAGTCTAATAAAATTTTTAAAATCCTTTTTAGAGATGAAATAAGTACCTATGTTCACCATATTCTGAGATTCCCAACATTTACGATGGTCATAAAATCAATATGGGCTCATGCAGCCAGAATCTAGGTGTGTAAGTAAGCAGGCTTTCCTCACCTCTAAAGTATAGAGGTTAAACTCACACAATGCAAGGCTCCTCAACTTTAACTTGCCCACTAAAAGACTTTGGGAATTTCTTGAATAGCAGAGCCAGGGACATTGACCCAGATAACAGTTCAGTTCAATTCAGTTGCTCAGTCGTGTCCGACTCTTTGCGACCCCATGAATCACAGCACACCAGGCCTCCCTGTCCATCACCAACTCCTGGAGTTCACTCAGACTCATGTCCATCGAGTCGGTGATGCCATCAGCCATCTCATCCTCTGTCATCCCCTTCTCCTCCTGCCCCCAGTCTCTCCCAGGATCAGAGTGTTTTCCAATGAGTCAACTCTTTGCATGAGGTGGCCAAAGTA
Organism: Oreotragus oreotragus; assembly: GCA_006410675.1. Lineage (NCBI taxonomy): Eukaryota > Metazoa > Chordata > Mammalia > Artiodactyla > Bovidae > Oreotragus > Oreotragus oreotragus. The sequence continues at coordinate 87,224 of SJYX01012989.1, read as the reverse complement.
CTGGAGTTTTAGCTTTAGCATCCTTCCTTCCAAAGAAATCCCATGGCTGATCTGCTTCAGAATGGATTGGTTGGATCTCCTTGCAGTCCAAGGGACTCTCAAGAGTCTTCTTCAGCACCGCAGTAGTTCCTTCCAGAGGCTGATCCCGACCCTAAATCTCCCCAAATGGACCCCATGCAGGTTGAAAATCACTAACCACAAGTCCATTCTTCAAAGGATGCTCATAGCTCTATGAGATTCTCAGAAAACCAGATTGGGAAACACTGAAAACTGTAAAAGTTTCTAGGATGGTCACAGTACATATTCACATGTTGTTTATCCTCATGACCTGCAGGTAAGAAAATTACTGAACTGTCTTTAACTTGGCTGCTTTTAATAACTTGATTGTGAAGCTCTTTTAACTCACTGTCACCCATTAGAGGAGCTTCTGGTTTGTCAAAGAACTTCAATAAGCACCAAGTTCTAAGGACTTATGGAAGTTTCTAGCTCTGAGATTCATTTTCCATTAAATCCTGTTTTGTTCTATACTATCCAACATGCAGTGTTGTCCCAAAGGTATCCCTTTGATTACTTACAACATACAACTCTTGTTCGACTCCCTTAGCAACAGCATGTGCGATCCATAAACATTATCCTTTGAAGAGAAAATTTCAAGGCATCTCCATGAGGAAAGCTTTAGAGCAGTGATTTTGAATGCTTGTTGCTAAATGAAGGGGAAGATTAGTTTTGAGGAAGATTGGGGATTTTCCTTGTAAATGCAAATACCTCTCCCTGACCTGCTTTGTAAGTTAAACATTGTGAGTAACATCTTCTGTTCCTACAGTGAAGTCTCCAGGGTAAAAGAAACTTCAAGGAGACTGGGAAAGGCATAATGCTTGAGAGGTTTAAGTAGCCACAAACCAAGATTACCAATCCAGAGCCCCAAAGAGGAGTTTCTGCAAGGCTGAGTCTGAGAGGAGTCTTAGACAGTGTGGGTCCTGAGAAGACAGAGAGAACTAATTATGTAAATTAAAATTTTGATAGACCTTTGTTTTCTCTCAAACATGGACTTCCTAAATTTGTCCAACAGTGTGCTGTTAGCCAAGGAATTATAAACACGTCTGGGTACTTGTGTGGTTAGAGGGATTGAAATTCATATTCACCCACCTGAACTTTACACTCTTTACTGCCCTTATAAGATTTCTTGTTTGGTTTGTATTTAACCAGAGCTTCTTGAAGGTGTTCCAAGTAATATACTTGATGCTGGATTCAGATTGAGAGTCAAGACGAACAAAGCTTGGGGTCTTCTGAATACCATCTGGCCCATCCCATATCCCTTCCTAATGGTGCCTAAAGGGTTATTAACTCAGGATTTTAAAAGTGGGAGAAAAAAGTTAAATAAAATTACCATATTACAGAATAACTGTGGTTTATTAACAGTAGTGGAGAAGGCAATGGCACCCCACTCCAATACTCTTGCCTGGAAAATCCCATGGACGGAGGAGCCTGGTGGGCTGCAGTCCATGGGGTCACTAAGAGTCGGACACGACTGAGCGACTTCACTCTCACTTTTCACTTTCATGCATTGGAGAAGGAAATGGCAACCCACTCCAGTGATCTTACCTGGAGAATCCCAGGGACAGGGAAGCCTGGTGGGCTGCCATCTCTGGGGTCACACAGAGTCTGACACGATTGAAGTGACTTAGCAGCATTAACAGTAGCATGATTATGTAAAGTGAAAGTAAAGTTGCTCAGTCGTTTCCGACTCTTTGTGACACCATGGACTGTAGCCTATCAGGCTTCTCCATCCATGGGATTTTCCAGGCAAGAGTACCAAGTACCAAGTGGGTTGCCATTTCCTTCTCCAGCGGATCTTCCTGACCCAGAGATCAAACCCAGGTCTCCTGCATTGCAGGCAGACGTTTTACCCTCTTAGCCACCAGGGAAGCCCCTGGTATTGTTCAGTCACTAAGCTGTGTCCAAATCTTTGTGACCCCATGGACTGTAGACTGCCAGGCTCTTCTGTCTATACACTCCATGAAAGATGCTGCAAGGAATAAATTGCAATCAACTTGCTTTCTAAGGAGGTAGTGATAGTGAATCCTTTGGCTGGACTGTGGTTAAAGGGAAGGTCCCATTGCTGATTCAACCCATCTCTACTTCCTCAGGTACTGTGGTCCTACCATTCTTATTACACACGCATCACATCTCCTGTTGAACACTATCACCCCACCTGTCTGAAATGTCTTCTTCTTTCATTATAGGTATTATATCAGAGAATTTATGTGTCTCTGATTTTATTTTATATCAGAATTTATTTTATATATTTATTTTATATCAGAGAATTTTTATTTGTACATTTACAAATATCTCTCAGCAGCTCCTTGAAATTCATACTTAACTCTAGAATCTTCATCAACTGTAATTCTATAATTTTTACTATAGTTTGTCTTTAGAAAGAACTTAGTAAAATTTCCTCCTCCTTTAATGCGTGTGCTGCTATTGATGACTTCTTCCCAGTGGGTTGAGCATGGGTCTTTTCTTTGTAGTTAATGATGTTTCAAGCCATGAGAGATGTTTCTAGTACTGCTGAATTTTGCAGGAGACATTTCCAGATTGGGTATGATCTATGGAAGGCTCAACTTCACTGTAAAATTCACTGATTCTGTGACACTTCCTTCAATGCAATAAAAGATTCCCTAGCCTGTGAAAGCTCATTACTTAACCTTGTATTTTTATTATGTATTGTCTGCATATTCTCAGGTAGTAAAAAATTAGAAACCTATATCCTGTCTGGCTGTGGAACAGGAAATGATGAATAGATGTAATGGAGGAGGTGGTGGTAAGGATCAAAAGGATGTGGGTTGAGTCCAGGAACCAAGTGGAGCAGATCAAGGGCAAAAATGTGTCCCCCTCACATATTGACTACTCCATGGCCCATGGGACTGGTGTGTGACAGGAAGAGCAAAGTTCACAGGTCATACCGGCAACCCCTTTACCTGTTATTTAGAAGCATCTGTATCAGGGCCATCAGAGGCCACACTATTTTAACCACTCGTTATATTTTTATCTATGAGTCTATATTTAGAATTTTTCTTTTGAAAATCCCCATGATCCATGAGTCATAAGCCTATGCACAAATTCTGGGGACAGGCAGGCCTAGTTCAAAAGCAATTTAGTTGTAAGCTCTAAGACCTCATATAAATTATTAAGCTCCTTAAAGGTCATATTCCATCTGTAAAAAATTGACAATTAATAGTCCCTAATTCATAGGGCTGTTTGGAGATAAGTCGTATATATAGGATCAATAAGTCATGTGTAAGTCATGTATAGGATAGTACCTTATACATAGATGTTTATGATTTCAATATCACTACCATTATTGTTACAGGTAATTTAATCCATGCACTCATTTAACACACATCTTCATTAAATGAAGTACCTGGGATCATTAATCTTCAATTCAAATGTGAGCCATGTGACTCCACACAGGACACAGAGTGTTATAGAAGGGGTATGTTTCAGAATTGACTCTACCAGTCCATTTCCCAGTTGGGGTGTATTTCTTCATTCATAAAGCAGGTATAATCATACTCTATGGCATATTCACAAGGACACTGTGACAAGCATATCACTTGAAGAATAAATGTATCTTGTATAAATGTAAAATACTCATAATTTGGATGCTATTTCCACAATGTATTCTGTCAGTATGGTGCAAAGTATAAAGTAGGGTCTGCTAAAATAAGAACATTTTTTTAAATTTATTTCATTGAGTATAGTTTATTTACAATGTTGTATTTCTGCTATACAGTAGAGTGACAGTTATATATATATACATTCTTTTTCATATTTTTTCCATTATAGTTTATCACAGGATATTGAATATAGTTCCCTGTGTTATACAGTAGGATTTTGTTTACCCAATTTATACATGCTACTTTGTATCTGCTAGACTTTCCTGACAACACTGAGAGCAGAGGTGTCATGATTCACATTTTGTAGTTGACAAAATTGAGAATCAGAAAGATTCAGTGCCTGACAGAGCCAAGACCAGAAGTCAAGAGTTCTTGATCTTTAATTCAGAGCTCTTTCTTCTACGATGATTTAGGATTTTATTTTATATCAGAATTTATTTTATATATTTATTTTATATCAGAGAATTTTTATTTGTACATTTACAAATATCTCTCAGCAGCTCCTTGAAATTCATACTTAACTCTAGAATCTTCATCAACTGTAATTCTATAATTTTTACTATAGTTTGTCTTTAGAAAGAACTTAGTAAAATTTCCTCCTCCTTTAATGCGTGTGCTGCTATTGATGACTTCTTCCCAGTGGGTTGAGCATGGGTCTTTTCTTTGTAGTTAATGATGTTTCAAGCCATGAGAGATGTTTCTAGTACTGCTGAATTTTGCAGGAGACATTTCCAGATTGGGTATGATCTATGGAAGGCTCAACTTCACTGTAAAATTCACTGATTCTGTGACACTTCCTTCAATGCAATAAAAGATTCCCTAGCCTGTGAAAGCTCATTACTTAACCTTGTATTTTTATTATGTATTGTCTGCATATTCTCAGGTAGTAAAAAATTAGAAACCTATATCCTGTCTGGCTGTGGAACAGGAAATGATGAATAGATGTAATGGAGGAGGTGGTGGTAAGGATCAAAAGGATGTGGGTTGAGTCCAGGAACCAAGTGGAGCAGATCAAGGGCAAAAATGTGTCCCCCTCACATATTGACTACTCCATGGCCCATGGGACTGGTGTGTGACAGGAAGAGCAAAGTTCACAGGTCATACCGGCAACCCCTTTACCTGTTATTTAGAAGCATCTGTATCAGGGCCATCAGAGGCCACACTATTTTAACCACTCGTTATATTTTTATCTATGAGTCTATATTTAGAATTTTTCTTTTGAAAATCCCCATGATCCATGAGTCATAAGCCTATGCACAAATTCTGGGGACAGGCAGGCCTAGTTCAAAAGCAATTTAGTTGTAAGCTCTAAGACCTCATATAAATTATTAAGCTCCTTAAAGGTCATATTCCATCTGTAAAAAATTGACAATTAATAGTCCCTAATTCATAGGGCTGTTTGGAGATAAGTCGTATATATAGGATCAATAAGTCATGTGTAAGTCATGTATAGGATAGTACCTTATACATAGATGTTTATGATTTCAATATCACTACCATTATTGTTACAGGTAATTTAATCCATGCACTCATTTAACACACATCTTCATTAAATGAAGTACCTGGGATCATTAATCTTCAATTCAAATGTGAGCCATGTGACTCCACACAGGACACAGAGTGTTATAGAAGGGGTATGTTTCAGAATTGACTCTACCAGTCCATTTCCCAGTTGGGGTGTATTTCTTCATTCATAAAGCAGGTATAATCATACTCTATGGCATATTCACAAGGACACTGTGACAAGCATATCACTTGAAGAATAAATGTATCTTGTATAAATGTAAAATACTCATAATTTGGATGCTATTTCCACAATGTATTCTGTCAGTATGGTGCAAAGTATAAAGTAGGGTCTGCTAAAATAAGAACATTTTTTTAAATTTATTTCATTGAGTATAGTTTATTTACAATGTTGTATTTCTGCTATACAGTAGAGTGACAGTTATATATATATACATTCTTTTTCATATTTTTTCCATTATAGTTTATCACAGGATATTGAATATAGTTCCCTGTGTTATACAGTAGGATTTTGTTTACCCAATTTATACATGCTACTTTGTATCTGCTAGACTTTCCTGACAACACTGAGAGCAGAGGTGTCATGATTCACATTTTGTAGTTGACAAAATTGAGAATCAGAAAGATTCAGTGCCTGACAGAGCCAAGACCAGAAGTCAAGAGTTCTTGATCTTTAATTCAGAGCTCTTTCTTCTACGATGATTTAGGATAGGATAATGTAGGGAAGCTGCCTTTTATGAGAGATTATTTTTTGACATTGAGGCTTAGGGGGAAAATAGCATTATTTATAACAACTTTTATGTTTTTTAAAAAGAGTGTTTAAAATGCATTTCCAAAGCATATATTAGTAAAGAGTGATGTCATTATACTCTGTCTCAGTAAGAAGATGGATTGGTTCAGGGCGGTGAACTGAAAGCTGAAGAATAACATCTGCTCACCGCCATGTTTACCTAAACATGGTGTACAGAAAGACCAACATAAAAATAATGGAAGATTTTACACAAAAGTATCTTTATACTTTCCCAACATGACTAGTAGAGTTGTTTTCTTAACAGCAGATTTGCAAGAAAACTTTTCTTTCTATATCCACGGTCACCACCCTATCTCAAGTCACTTGGGGTCTCTCCAAGATTAGCACAATGGCCTGACCATTTGATCTATCTCACTTTATTCTTGCTCTGGGGTTTCTCAGGTGGCACAGTGGTAAAGAATCCACTTGCCAACGCAAGAAACACGAGAGATGCTGGTTTGATCCCTGGGTCAGAAAGATCCCTTAGAAATGGCAACCCACTCCAGAATTCTTGCCTGGAAAATGTCCTGGACAGAGGAGCCTGGTGGGCTACAGTCCATGGGGTTGCAAGGAATCAGACGTCACTGAGCACGTACACACACACACACACACACACACACACACTCTTACCCTTCAACTCCCATTATTAACAGGGAACTTTACACCATCTCACTCTTCTGTTTAAATCACCAAAACTTTAACAATCACTTTTACCTGGACAATAAAGAAAGGAGCCTTGATGGGTGACATTTGCTAAGTTCCCACCTGTATAAATATTTCTATTGTGACTAATTTCAAACCAGCAATGGGAAGTCATCTTGGAGTTGGGACGATAAATGCAGGAGATGTTCTGCCTAGCCAGGATAATCAGCTCCATGTATAACTGGAAATCTCCCCAATGGCATCCCAAGCCACTCAAAGTGGAATTCAGTAGCTATGAATTATGCCCATGTTTCCAGTCACCTCTAATCTCACTTCCAATCCAAGTCTCTTCTTGCTAGTTTAATTCTTTATTACTCAGTTATTTAATTGGCAAAATGGGGATGTGCTTGTGAGGACACATCAGATGAAAAGTATGACAGCATTCAGTACTCCCAGGAAGGCAAATATTGTATAAATCCAAGTTGGTGGGAGCACTGGCAGTTCCCTGAACATGAGGGAATGTGACACATCCATCACTGACATTCACTAAGCCAGACAAATTACTCAATGAGTGTGTCTCCCCGCAAAACTGGATGTGAACCAAAGTTTCTGTCACCTGATTTTCTGTGAATAGTCTCTAGATCTCTGGGTGAAAAAGGGAAGTATTAGTTTGCTTGATTTTGAGGATGATTTCAAAAGGCAGAAATGAGTCATTTGCAGTGATGCATGCAGTCACATCAAATCCTCTCAGTTTCCTAGGTTCAGTCACTAGCACTTTACTTTGAAGTGACCAGTTTGGCTGGATTCACCTTATTGTCTCAATTAGCCATTCATTTCTGCTCCAGAACCTGCTTGTGGTTTTTGAAAGGAAGATACCAGAAATCAAGATATAACATTTCATTCCTTCCAAGAAACTGTGTCTCAGAAAGGGTAAAAGAGGTTTGAAAGAAATGGTTTGAAAACAGACCTTCCACATGTATCTGTCAAGGTATGAGTTGTTTGTTTGTTTGTTTGTTTTAATCTGAACTTGGTCATATTGTATAGGGGAATGTTATTTTCTATTTATGTTAATGATGCCTTGGGAATTGAGGTACAGTGGGAAAAAAGGTGAGGAGATATATGCCCCAGAGGAGGGCATGGCAACCTACTTCAGTATTCTTGTCTGGATAATCCCATGGACAGAAGTGCCTGGTGGGCTACAGTCAGTAGGGTGCAAAGAGTCAGACATGATTGAAGTGACTTAGCACAGCACAGATTGCTTTCTGCTCTTTAAGCTTGTGTACACAAGGTAATCACTTCTTTCCTTATGCAGGGTGGGGGAGAGCAGATCTTGTTAGCCTGGATTCACAAGAATGTTAAATATATGCAGCTTGTTTATATCTATATTTCTTATACCACTGTCATTAAAGCTAGTAATACCAACCCAAAACAATGCATCTTTATCTAAACTCTTTAAATTTGACTGGGAAAAAAATTGAAAGTATTTACTTGCTTATCACATAGAATTAAGTTAATACTGCTCATGTAACTTCTTCATTGTAAAAATCCTACACTTGTACTTATTTTGATAATTTATAAAGAAATATTGGTAGATCAATTTTTCTGTCAATATAGTCTTCTAAAATTTCAGGACTGTGCTAGGACCTATCCAACCTAAAAATAAGCATAAGAGACAACACTGATTTTCTCTTTCTCACTTTAGGAACTTCTAATTTATTTAGGAACAAAAACTCAAAATTACAAAATTGATTGGGAAAAAATCGGTTATATTTGCACTTCTGAGGGCTAAGAAAGCAGAGAAGCTTAGAGAAATAGCTGTTAGTGAGAGTGACTTGAAGGATGACTAGATGGTATATTTTAAAGGACATGTAGAATTTGGAGAAGTGGAAAGGATATCTTCTGTGAAGAATGAATTATCCCTTCATCCCCCTGTCTAAAGCAGGTCTCCTCCACTTTCTTTGATCACATCTTTCACTTTCACTGTATTTTCTTCCTTGCTTGCTGAGTTGCTTTAGTCATGTCCGACTCTGTGACCTCATGGACTGTAGCCTGCCAGGTTCCTTTGTCCGTGGGATTCTCCAGGCAAGAATACTGGAGTGGATTGCCATGCCCTCTCCAAGGCATCTTCCCGACCCAAGGGTGAACCTGCACTTCTGTCTCCTGCATTGGCAGGCAGGTTCTTTATCACCTGGCATTAGTTTTGATCACCTGGTTCTGCTAGTCTCTTAAGTTTGGGAAAGATAAACAATCTTGGTCTCTGTTGAAAGACTGGGACCTAGTACACTAGCTGGCACAGATAGGTCTTCAATAATTATGAGTTTAAATAGCAAGTTGTTAATTAATCAGGTATCTGTGTTTTTGAAGGGGATTATCAGCAAAGAAAGGATACTGAAAAGTCTAGTATCAGAAAGTCAGTTTGAATGTGTATAGTGTTGTCACATTAGAAAATATTTTAAGATCAAATACTATTAGGGGCATTTGAGCAAAGGAGTGTTCTGTTTAATGGATCTTCAGTAAACTGACCTAGCAATGCTCTGGGAGAACCATGAGAGGAGAAATCTGCAGAGTAAATCTGGTTCTTTGCTTGCGGTCATCTGCATGTGATGATGACGGCCTTGCTGCTATTACCCAGGACTGACTGATCATGACTTCTGTGCTTGATACACCCATGTTCATCATATTAATATTACAGCACAAGGACAAGGGTGAGGCTAGTTGCCAAGCAGTGATAATAATAATTGTTCATAAAACTTAAGCTGCTCGCAGAAACACAAGTTGTACAGCAATTGAAGGGGAACATGGGGATGACTGCAATACCAAGTAGACAAGAGGTTTCAAAAAAGTGTCAAAGGAGATTTGAGATCAAGCAAATAGAGGTAGTGAGCAAAAAACCAGGTGTTGGTAGTCAGTGATATAGATGCTTAAAATTAAGGTTATGGAGGGAGTGAAGTTACTGGTTATTGAAAGGATAGGTTCTGGCTATGAGAGAGGGGGCTGAGATAGGAAGAAAAAAAAAGGAAATATTTGAGGAAAAGATTTCAAAAAACTGAGTGGCCAGGGAATGTGTCTTACACATTTAACACTGTGTCTTACATATTCCTAAGTTAGCCTAAAATTTACCAATTTTTCCATTTTTTAAACTAACTGAGTTGCAATGAAAATCTTTTTTGGTGATTCTAATCTGGAATCCAAAGCTTGCAAATGCTTAAAAAAACTTAAAACAGATGCTCACAAATGACAGTTATAAATGCGGTAAAAATCAACCTTTGCCAAAGAAACATTATGTTAATTGTCCTCCTTAAGTTGAACCATTCCTCAGAAAACAAGAAACTTCCTTTTCAATAAGACAACCACGAAGTCATATGTCCTTGCTCCTCTTAGATGTGCATAAGAAGGGTTTATTTCAATAGGGTAGATCTTAAATTCATATGTGCTTTCCATTAAACCGTAAACCCTGGGGGCTGTGTTTTTTTTCACTATTGTGTAACACAGGCAACAAATAACAGATGATAAATATTATAATGAGGCCAGCTAAGATACTGCATCCATTATAATGGGGAAAGTGTTTCTTTTTAAGATGCACTGTGGGCATTAAAACTGTTGCTAAACTGTTGTGATAATACCTTCTAATTTGTTATGAATAAAGATGTGTAGGAGAGGATGAGGTTTGATCAAAAGCAAATTTTTAACACTGGACCCTGAAGCCCTAAAGGGTTGCACTTTAAAGTGAATAATCCAAGTGCGTGCATTGACAGGGAGCATTCGGTTCAATCATTTTGTCTGAAGGAAACCAATCTGGGAAATTATTCCCGGAAAGTCATTCTAGAAGAGCAGAGCCAAGCTTCCGACCTCTGCATAGGCGGTCTATGGCATCTATATTTCAGCCTGTTGTATTATTACATTTGGGTGCATTAAGCAGATGTAAACCCGATGTGTATAAAGACAGCACACTGGCCACTCCGTTTAGAGTGACTAATGTATCTATGAATGAGTGTTTTGTTCTTAAGCAGTATCTCTAGCGATTCCATTTACAAGTCACTCATTATATGGATGAGAGATAGAAGGTTGGATTTTAAAATGGCAGGCATTTTTAAAAAATGAACTTTAAAAATGCCAAGGAATACAGTTCTCAGACTTACCAGTTTGCCAAGACAGTGTGTTCAATAGAAAAAAAAAAAAAAGATTTCTGTTTTTAAATAGGAAAAACACTTCATGAATATAACCTGACTTTGTTTTATGCTCACATTTTAATGTCACAAATACCATGAATGATTGCTGGGTAAGGTATTATAATACTACTCTAGTGGTAGGTGAAAAAATCTATTTGGACATGATTTCTCCAGTGGCCTAATGGTCATATGGTGATGTACAAGCAGAGCTAGAAACAGAAATCTCCCAACTAGGGTGGAAAAAGCATGCATACAGTGTGTGTGCGTGTGTGTGTGTGTGTGTTTGTATGCATGTCTGTCTGTCTGTGTGAGATTTATAGTGTCTTTTTCTGTAAATGCAACAATTATAGATTTTTTTTCACTTTATCAGTACTTCCTAGAAAAACAATGGCTTGATTATTTGTTCAGTTGTAGACCTTGAGCTCAGTCTTCTTTAGAGGCTGGGAATTTCTGGAAGAGGTAAAATTCTCTAAACTTCACTTTACCTCTTCACTTTCTTCCAAACCAAACTTCTATTAAAAAAAAAAAAAAAAAGAAAGGTCTTCCAGACTTATTTATTGAAGAAATTTCTAAACAGTTTTAATCTAATATACATTTGGAAATACTGAGCTAAAATAATTTACTCTATATTCATTTTCATTATTGTCTAAATTAACTTTAAATTCCTAAACACTTACATGTTACTTTCTATGTGCAAAGAAGGATACCTGATACTGTGGGAGATAAAGAAATGTACAAAATTTGATCCCCATTCTCAAAAAATTCTAGAATCTCATGTTTATGTACGATAGCTATATGGCAGAAAGTGACAAAAAACACACAGGAAATTCAAGATAGAGGAGAGAGAGTACTGATAAAAGGTTCAGGGAGAATGTGGAACATGAAATTTTTTTTTTTTTTTTCAAATGGAGATATAGTTTGAAGAGGAAGTAGTCCCAGAAAGACAGAATTATGGAGTGGGTGGAAACGAGGTTGGGCCATATGTACAAAGTCTGAATTGCCTTACAGATAAACTAGACTCTATCTTGGGTAGTACTGAAGGCTCTATAGAAGAAAGAGGTAATATTTCTTTCTTTTGTTTCCAGGATCATTGTTGAGGTTAGTGAATATTGAGGTGGGATTCAAATAGAGAATCAACTTAGTAGCCAAGACAAAAGTTAATTAAAGCCTCATTGATGGTTTGAAAACAGGAGACCAATGTGAGAGCCAAAGAGAAGAGGAAGGATTTACTGACCAGAATGTGCATAGAAAGATTGTAGGCGTGAAATTGCTTAGGAATTTCTGTTCTATGACTGGTAGCATGAAGATGCTATTTAACACCAAGTTTCAATAGAAGGAAGTGAGAGGTGATGCTGAATTGGTTTTGGAACATACTGACCTTGTGTATCAAGGGGACATCAGTTTGAAAATACCCAGCATTTGTGGAGAGTGCAAGTATATGTCTCAGAATTTAAGAAACAATAGAATATTGGATTTAGAAATCATGTGAATAGAATAGAATGTTGAAGTCTTGAAAATTGATAGCTGTCAAGAACATGTACAGAGAAAGGACAATAACGGAAATAGAACCTTGGTTTATACCGAAGCCTGAAGGCAGGAGGAGAAATCAGTAAAGATAACAAGCAGGAGCAATCAGAAAGATGAAAAAATAACAGAGGACATTTCCAGGGAAGCCAAGAAAAATGGGACATTCTAGAAGGCAGCTGTGGTCTAAAAGAGTGAAAACAGCTCTAAAGAGACCAACAAGAATCTAGACAAAGAAAAAAGAAAATCTCTGAGATTATAGACTTTGCAAGGAAAGAATGTTTTTTAATCAGCCTGCAATGTGGTTCGATCCCTGGGTTGGGAAAGTCCCCTGAAGGAGGGAACGGCTACCCACTCCGGTATTCTGGCTTGGAGAAAAGTCGCTCGGTCATGTCCGGCTTTCACAAAAAGCCGGACATGACCGAGCGACTTTTAACTTTCCTGAATTCAGGGCATTGCTTTGTATGTCATCACCACTAGGAAAATACGTTCTACCTCCAGAGCCATTTCCAAAGTACCTTCAGGAATGTAAATGTTCAAATAATCTTCTATAAATAAATTAACCTTTTACATTATTTTATTGATTATGTAATCGACTGTACACAATTCTACCTGAATTAAAGTTTTACTTCCTGTAGGTCAATGGCTATCTCCAAAACAACTTTCTTTGAATCAATTATCTTTGATTCTTTAGTGGATAATTTTGTGGGATTTATTTTTTTTGGTATGGAGGAAGGAAATCAGCATTTTTTGAGGCTTATCGAAACTATTGCCAGGCTCTTTGCTTGATGATTTTTTAATAGAATATAAATATAGAAGATCTGATTAAACAAAATATTGAAAAATTGGAGCAATATTTTTTAAAAGGAACACATGAAGCCATATAAAACTCTTTAAAATGTAAAGTAAATACACATTGTTTACCAAATTTTGAAATACAGTCTTTGATTTATGTGTGCTTTCCCTAATTGGATTTCCATATAATCTTTACAGAAAAAATGTGTCTATTAGTTTTCATTTTTTAATTTAGTTTTGGTTTCTTTAAAGCTGAGTCCAAATTTAAAGACCTTTGGAAAAACAAACAAATAAACTAGTTCAGACTCTTTTTAGTTTTAACAAATTTACCCTAATCTCACCACATCCAATAACACCAATTTTTTTTTTTTTCAGTAAAACTCCTTATATTGAGTATCTTAAAAACCATTGGCATAGTTTCTCAACAAAGTTTTTGGAGAAACTCTCACTAATTGTTCAAACTCACATTTCTTTGGTTTATATACTATTTGATAATATAGTTACAGGAACAAGTACAATTGACATAAGCAGTTTTGAGGGCAAACTTAACAGATTCTGCATACAATTCAGTCTTCACAGCATAAAGGTCAGGGGCATTCAGAGTGCTGTGGCTGTTAGTCAAAATGTTTTACAAAGTATAAGAATTCTATCTAATCCAGGGATTTGTTAAATAAAAATTAGTTCTCTAAACTTTCACTGTGTCATTTCAGGCATCCAGAAGGTCTATACATAGTATGACAGGTGACTATTAGAAGCCTGTTTTGTTTGAAGAGGGAAAATAATTATTGGATATTTGAGTTCCACAATGTCCTGGAAAACTTTTCTTTCTAATGATAGCTTGAAAATGCTCAAGTCAAAAGAGTTTTTAAAAAGAAAGTCTCTGAAAATATCAAGCAATTTTTCATGGATCATATCTTTCCTTCCCTTCCATTATCTCCACTTAACTTCCACTTGCTGCAAATAATTCACGGTCTGTCCCTCACGTAGCCCACAGACGAGAAGAGATCAACTCACAGATGACAACTGTAGAGTATCTTGAAGAAGGCCCTCTGATATGCAGAAGGACAGAGCCGTCTGTCAGCCATAGAGAGGCGTAGCGATCAAACTTGAAAAGACTGGCTCTTAATACAAAGGAGCCTGGCTGACTACAGTCCATGGAGTCACAAAGAGCTGGACATGACTGAGTAACCGAGCGCGCATATAGTATAAACCTTCCTCAAAAAAACACATCTAGATTGCTTTTCTTTTTTCTTTTTTTTCCTTTTGGCTACGTGGCGTATGAGATCTTGTTCCCTGACCAGGAATCAAAACTGCGCCCCCTGCAGTGGAAGCACTGTGTCCTAACCATTGATGGCCAGGGAAGTTCTTGAATTACATCTTTAAACATGATTTAGCCACAGGAAGAAGCTCAAGCAGACAGAGCAGTGTGACTGCTGGCTGAGGTCACAATTTAACCTGCCCGTGTCCTCAAAAGGCATTGCCACCCTTCCTCACATAGTCACTCTTGAATTCTATCCCTGGATTGACCATCTGGAACAAAGTTAAGGTGGGAACACCTTGTATTTGGGTGACTTTAAGGTCAGGGGAGAAAACATGGCAGATGAGATTTGGTATAGGATCGAAGTCTGAAAAAAACCTTGAGTGTCACATAAAAGTTTGGATTTTTAGTCTGAATAAATGGAAAAGCTATCACAGGGTTTTAATTTAGGGAGTGACATGAGCAAATCTGCATTTACAAGGATAAATCTGGCGGCACCGTGGAGAAAGATCCGCTAAGAGGCAATTGCATTAATTTAGCCCAGAACTGATGAGCACCTAAAACCAAGCAGGCCAGGGGAAATGGAGAGGAAGGAATTATACTGATCCCTGCTTTCAGATTACTCTTATAACAAGGATAAGAATTAATAGCGTGTGAATATTCACAGATTTTTCCTTTCTCCTTCATCATAAACTAAGAAAATGGCAACTGAAGCAAAGGAAGAAATAGAGCAAAATGTGTGTGTTAAGTCACTTCAGTTGTGTCTCTGAAACCTCATGGACTATAGCCTTCCTGCCAGGCTCCTCTGTCCATGGGGTGCTCTAGGCAAGAATACTGGAGTGGGTTGCCATGCCCTCCTCCAGGGGATCTTCCCAACCCAGGAATCGAACCCACATCTCTTATGTCTCCTGCATTGGTGGCAGGTTCTTTATCACTAGTAATACCTGGGAAGCACATAGAGCACAATATCATTAAGTGTGCTTAAGAAATCTGGGAGTTATTCTTGATCTATGCCCAATCGTACACACATTGCTCCATTCATTTCACTAATAAATACTTACTGGATTTCCTATTTGAGCCAAGCACAGTTCCAGGCATTGAAATATGGGACTAACAGGTCCAGTGAAGTTCTGCCCAAATACCTCTGTAATTTTTCACTTTCTCTTGATTTCAGCTGTTCGTACACACATTCTCTTCTCTCCACTGTTATCCCTTGCCTGTGTCTTACTAATGCTCTGCATGACCTGGAGAGTCACTTCTTCCCAAGGGACTTCCCAGACCTTCAGCCAGGGTTGGGGCCCCAGGACTTGTGCTTCCATTGCACCTGCCTTTTACTTCCCCTGAAAGAACATCTGATCACATGGGGCTGAAATCATGCTGGTTCAATAGCCTGTGATGCCCTGAGAACAGGGACCTCTCTGCTCTGGTCACTACCCAGCCAAGGGTAGGCACTCGGATACTTCATGAATAAATAGTGTGTCAATGAATTAAGTGGCTCAACACATAGAATTTTTTCTTCCTCCATAAAAACGATACCTTTAGGAAGCCAAGCTTATTTTTATATTTTAAACTGGCATTGTGTTAGTCTTATGCCCAGGAAGCTCAAGGCCATTATATGTTAACATTCTATATTTCTAGCCTCTACTTCTAGATTGAGAAATGAGCCACATATGGTTAGCTAAACTCAGTTGTAAAAACTTGGCATGTTCTCAAACCATATTCAAAGCTTATGTTAGTTTTGAAGATACAAATAAAACATATATTTTCCAGAACTTCCCCTTATAAACTAGTTCAGACTCTTTTTAGTTTTAACAAATTTACCCTAATCTCACCACATCCAATAACACCAATTTTTTTTTTTTTCAGTAAAACTCCTTATATTGAGTATCTTAAAAACCATTGGCATAGTTTCTCAACAAAGTTTTTGGAGAAACTCTCACTAATTGTTCAAACTCACATTTCTTTGGTTTATATACTATTTGATAATATAGTTACAGGAACAAGTACAATTGACATAAGCAGTTTTGAGGGCAAACTTAACAGATTCTGCATACAATTCAGTCTTCACAGCATAAAGGTCAGGGGCATTCAGAGTGCTGTGGCTGTTAGTCAAAATGTTTTACAAAGTATAAGAATTCTATCTAATCCAGGGATTTGTTAAATAAAAATTAGTTCTCTAAACTTTCACTGTGTCATTTCAGGCATCCAGAAGGTCTATACATAGTATGACAGGTGACTATTAGAAGCCTGTTTTGTTTGAAGAGGGAAAATAATTATTGGATATTTGAGTTCCACAATGTCCTGGAAAACTTTTCTTTCTAATGATAGCTTGAAAATGCTCAAGTCAAAAGAGTTTTTAAAAAGAAAGTCTCTGAAAATATCAAGCAATTTTTCATGGATCATATCTTTCCTTCCCTTCCATTATCTCCACTTAACTTCCACTTGCTGCAAATAATTCACGGTCTGTCCCTCACGTAGCCCACAGACGAGAAGAGATCAACTCACAGATGACAACTGTAGAGTATCTTGAAGAAGGCCCTCTGATATGCAGAAGGACAGAGCCGTCTGTCAGCCATAGAGAGGCGTAGCGATCAAACTTGAAAAGACTGGCTCTTAATACAAAGGAGCCTGGCTGACTACAGTCCATGGAGTCACAAAGAGCTGGACATGACTGAGTAACCGAGCGCGCATATAGTATAAACCTTCCTCAAAAAAACACATCTAGATTGCTTTTCTTTTTTCTTTTTTTTCCTTTTGGCTACGTGGCGTATGAGATCTTGTTCCCTGACCAGGAATCAAAACTGCGCCCCCTGCAGTGGAAGCACTGTGTCCTAACCATTGATGGCCAGGGAAGTTCTTGAATTACATCTTTAAACATGATTTAGCCACAGGAAGAAGCTCAAGCAGACAGAGCAGTGTGACTGCTGGCTGAGGTCACAATTTAACCTGCCCGTGTCCTCAAAAGGCATTGCCACCCTTCCTCACATAGTCACTCTTGAATTCTATCCCTGGATTGACCATCTGGAACAAAGTTAAGGTGGGAACACCTTGTATTTGGGTGACTTTAAGGTCAGGGGAGAAAACATGGCAGATGAGATTTGGTATAGGATCGAAGTCTGAAAAAAACCTTGAGTGTCACATAAAAGTTTGGATTTTTAGTCTGAATAAATGGAAAAGCTATCACAGGGTTTTAATTTAGGGAGTGACATGAGCAAATCTGCATTTACAAGGATAAATCTGGCGGCACCGTGGAGAAAGATCCGCTAAGAGGCAATTGCATTAATTTAGCCCAGAACTGATGAGCACCTAAAACCAAGCAGGCCAGGGGAAATGGAGAGGAAGGAATTATACTGATCCCTGCTTTCAGATTACTCTTATAACAAGGATAAGAATTAATAGCGTGTGAATATTCACAGATTTTTCCTTTCTCCTTCATCATAAACTAAGAAAATGGCAACTGAAGCAAAGGAAGAAATAGAGCAAAATGTGTGTGCTAAGTCACTTCAGTTGTGTCTCTGAAACCTCATGGACTATAGCCTTCCTGCCAGGCTCCTCTGTCCATGGGGTGCTCTAGGCAAGAATACTGGAGTGGGTTGCCATGCCCTCCTCCAGGGGATCTTCCCAACCCAGGAATCGAACCCACATCTCTTATGTCTCCTGCATTGGTGGCAGGTTCTTTATCACTAGTAATACCTGGGAAGCACATAGAGCACAATATCATTAAGTGTGCTTAAGAAATCTGGGAGTTATTCTTGATCTATGCCCAATCGTACACACATTGCTCCATTCATTTCACTAATAAATACTTACTGGATTTCCTATTTGAGCCAAGCACAGTTCCAGGCATTGAAATATGGGACTAACAGGTCCAGTGAAGTTCTGCCCAAATACCTCTGTAATTTTTCACTTTCTCTTGATTTCAGCTGTTCGTACACACATTCTCTTCTCTCCACTGTTATCCCTTGCCTGTGTCTTACTAATGCTCTGCATGACCTGGAGAGTCACTTCTTCCCAAGGGACTTCCCAGACCTTCAGCCAGGGTTGGGGCCCCAGGACTTGTGCTTCCATTGCACCTGCCTTTTACTTCCCCTGAAAGAACATCTGATCACATGGGGCTGAAATCATGCTGGTTCAATAGCCTGTGATGCCCTGAGAACAGGGACCTCTCTGCTCTGGTCACTACCCAGCCAAGGGTAGGCACTCGGATACTTCATGAATAAATAGTGTGTCAATGAATTAAGTGGCTCAACACATAGAATTTTTTCTTCCTCCATAAAAACGATACCTTTAGGAAGCCAAGCTTATTTTTATATTTTAAACTGGCATTGTGTTAGTCTTATGCCCAGGAAGCTCAAGGCCATTATATGTTAACATTCTATATTTCTAGCCTCTACTTCTAGATTGAGAAATGAGCCACATATGGTTAGCTAAACTCAGTTGTAAAAACTTGGCATGTTCTCAAACCATATTCAAAGCTTATGTTAGTTTTGAAGATACAAATAAAACATATATTTTCCAGAACTTCCCCTTCTTCAGTTGAATTTTTGGAAAAGATCTCCCACATTGTGAACTTCTGTAAACTATATTCTAAGCTGAATCTGAATATCATGATTTGATTTGAATTTTCCATACACTCTTTTCAAGCCATGACACTTTAAAGAGTAGAGAAGTCTTATTTGTGTATAGGAATAAGGACTGTTTTAATTTTAGATTTCAAAGTACCATAGATAATAGCATATGTTAATCTTAAAAGCACTTGTCATATTACAAGTAAAAATAATTCTCTTAAAGATGTTCCATAGAATTTGTTATGCCTTTAATAAGCATTAAGTTTCAGTTCTGTCTTTTTAGAACCTCAGAAGTGAATAATAAGAATGTTGATAAAGTTTTAAAAAACCTCTCTACTCCCCATTCTAAGTTCTTTATTTAATGACCAATCAATGGGCCACAAGATCACCTTCAAACTCTTGACAATAAGCACTTATGATAAATAATGACATATTTGTTTTGCAAGCATAACTCACTTGCCATGACTACCTTAAGCCCTAACTTTCAGAAAAATCTTGAGTTATCATATTTTTTACAGAAATAACCATAAAATCCATTCAAAAGATCTGCTTAACTCTGTATGATACCTAACTTATAATTATGACAAAAATATAGATTATTTATTTTTATTACTTTTCCATATTCAAGCAGGATCTTCCCTATCTCCTTCCCCCCAATTTGGTCTTGGGAGTATATTGCCTGATGATTTTTGCCAAAGCCCCCTTATAGAAATAAGCAACATGTATTTTTACTCTTAAAGTATTTTTTCTTTTATGGTGCCAAATAGTGGAAATGTACTCAACTTACACAGGGTACCTTGCTAGATGTCTTTGACATATTTGATTTTTTCTAACTTATAATAACTCTGGAAAGTATTTCATACCTCCCTAAAGCTAAAGGTAATGGAGGTTCAGAAAGTATGTGTCACCCATCTAAAATTAGATAGCTAGTCAATGGTTGATTACACATTTAATATTCTTTCTGAGATACCAAATTTTAGGCAGAGTTAAAATATCTTTTAGTAAGGAGAAATAATACAGTTGTTGCTTAAGTATATCAGTTTTAAATATAACATCTGAAGTTAATAGAAACTTCATCCCTTCTTTTTGGGACAGGTTTCTTTGTTTCCCATTGTTTTGTTTTGCTATTATAAGTCACCACAGCAGGTAATAAAATGATATGTAATGATCCCATTTTTAATACTTGACCTTAAGACCTGAGAAGCATCAATAAACAGCCAGACACAGGAAATTGATGTCTGTCTGGAAAAAAATGTGAGAGAGTTAAGATATTAGTAGCACAAAAGTAGGAAACAGATATCACTGAGGATATGAAGTGGTGAAAATGACTGTTTGAGCCTAAGGCAAGAAATCCACATATTATGGCTCTGAATAAGCAACTTGGGCTCAGGGAAGACATTAATGGTAATGGTGAGTGAACAATTTGGAAGAAAATATGAACACGGTTTGATGTTACTGGAGCCCAGTTTCCACATCAAAGTGTACTGCATGAGTAAAAACATACATTTGGGCCAAACATATTCAATAGTTAACTACTTCCACTTATATTATTAAATAGAAAGGGTATTTTCAAACTAAATAAAAATGACACATTAATTTCCTGCCTTGTGTCATTCCTGGTCCTTTCCTGATAGCAACTACCTTTCTGAGATGCTATCCCCTAGTAACATTTATTTAGTAATTGCTGCATTGTGATGGTTCATTTAGAACTGCATTACAATGTAAGTGCCAGAAAACCCAACTATACTGGGGTTTAACAAAAGGGAATTTAGTATTTGACAAAACTGATGAGTCCTAGGATTGATCTGTGTGGTCAGCTGTATCTGATTCTTTGCGACCCAATGAACTATAGACCTTCAACTAGCAATTCTACAGGAGAAAGGGTCGTCATCAGGGTGAATGTAACAGAGAAGATACGAGAAGGACACTGAGACTCATTCTAACACCATTTTGTCCAAAATTGGTCTTACACCTGACCTCTGTGTGTGTGTGTGCTCAGTCATGTCTGACTCTTTGCGACCCCATGAACTGCAGCCCACCAGTTCCTCTGTCCATGAGATTTTCCAGACAAGAAAACTGGAGTGGATTGCCATTTCTTCCTCCAAGGGATCTTCCCAGCCCAAGGGTCAACCTGTGCATACTGCATGGGCAGGGAGATTCTTTACCACTTAGCCACCTGATCTAGCTGCAGACATATCTAGATCTATAGTGCCACAGACCTGATTCCACTAGTCTCCCCTTGTACTGTCAAGAGGGCTGAGGCACATTTGAGCTGCTACACAGTACCTGGGTTTACTGTAGTTCAACCAACTTGAGGAATTTTCCAGTCTCCACAATAGTCACAGTGGCCACAGGGATCTAGTGGTTGATTGGCTGAGTAACATGTTAGACTGAGAGGAAGAAGACTGATCTCCACATAGGAGTTACCATTGCCAGGAGTAGAGAGAATGAATCCCAGGAAGGCACGGATGACACATGTGCAGGAAATCCTCTAAGCCATCCCTCTCTCTCCCCAGAGTGGATTTACTTCCTTTCTTCACATTTTCCTTCGTGAAACATGAATGTTTGAGCACTTGTAATATGATGGTGTATATAGCAATGAGCAAGAAGACAAGACTCTTGCCTGCGTGAAGCTTGAGATGAGTGAATGTACAGAGCCATTTGTACTCATCAAGGATTAATGGGTCTGTGAAGATGAATTGTATGACAATTTCCATCCATCAAAAATTTTAGAAAATGAAAAAAAAATTTAGAAAATGTAACAAATCATGCTCTCTCTAAATAGTCTAACTATGGGCTGGGGCATATTGCTGTCAAAAGAGAGAAAAGTATAACATACCAATCTCTTCGTTCTTTCTATATCTAATTTTTCATAAGCTTGGGTTGTTTTAGTGGGAAATGATGCCTACAGAGGCCATTGCTGAGGGGTGAATGACAAGTTCTAGAGCAGGAGCCCCCTGGCGAGTGGGATAGTGGGGACTCATGGGGCAGCAGAGGGTCATTAGCTTTTGGCCCCATGGAGCTGTGGAGAAAGTAAGAGGAACACAGCATGAAATACAAACTTTTTAATTACTTATTTTATTGAATAAAACATTAATTTCCTTCTATTCATTCATTGTAAAATGCCTAACATGAGAGATCTGAATAGTTAGCAGGTAACAGTGGTCAACTTGCCCACAGGCAAGTTTTATTATCTCCTTTAAAGGTACAGTCTTCATTTCCCTTTCAGACTTTTGCCATTTATTTTATGATTTAATTTTCCTTCTCCCTAATATGGTCAAATCATCTTAAAAAATCAACAGAAAAAATTCCAGGTGGTTCAGAATTTTGCAAAGGTATAAATACACTTGATTGTGCATCAGGGTCAGAGATGGATTTTTGAGCTTAGCTTCACAGGACTGTTTGACTCTTTGTGACCCTATGGACTGTAGCCCCCTCACACCCCCGACCCAGGCTCCTTTGTCCATAGAAATCTCTAGGCAAGAATACTGGAGTGGGTAGGCATTCCTTTTTCTTGGGGATCTTCCCAACTTCCCAACCCAGGGATCAAACCAGTGTGTCCTGCATTGCTGGCATATTTCTTACCATCTGAGCCACCAGCACCCTGGGTCAGGAAGATCCCCTGGAGAAGGGAATGGCTATCCATGCCAGGATTCTTACCGGGAGAATTCCATGAACAGAGGAGTCTGGCAGGCTATAGTCCATAGGATCACAAAGAGTCAGACATGGCTGAGCAACTAACTCTTTACTACAACACTTTTCACAGAACTGTTCAGTTCAGTTCAGTTCAGTCGCTCAGTCGTGTCCAACTCTTTGCGACCCCACGAATCGCAGCACTCCAGGCCTCCCTGTCCATCACCATCTCCCGGAGTTCACTCAGACTCATATCCATTGAGTCCGTGATGCCATCCAGCCATCTCATCCTCTGTCGTCCCCTTCTCCTCCTGCCCCCAATCCCTCCCAGCATGAGAGTCTTTTCCAATGAGTCAACTCTTCGCATGAGGTGGCCAAAGTACTGGAGTTTCAGCTTTAGCATCATTCCTTCCAAAGAAATCCCAGGGTTGATCTCCTTCAGAATGGACTGGTTGGCTCTCCTTGCAGTCCAAGGGACTCTGAGGAGTCTTCTCCAACACCACAGTTCAAAAACATCGATTCTTCGGCGCTCAGCCTTCTTCACAGTCCAACTCTCACATCCATACATGACCACAGGAAAAACCATAGCCTTGACTAGACGGACCTTAGTCGGCAAAGTAATGTCTCTGCTTTTGAATATACTACTCCCTCCCCCAAAAAAAATCCAAGCAAGAAAACTCTTAGGTAACCCCTGAGTTTGTATCCCAACTTCTAGATATGCTTGAAAGAGGATAAACATATGAACTAGGGTTCTATTTTTTTCCAGTGGTTCCCAGGAAGACTCTACTATGAGCTATTGGCATGTTTGCTTCAAAACTACACAGAGAAGCAATATCTCTGTCACTCTTAGAGTTGACATCTCACCTTGGCAGCTCACCCTTCTCAGACATTGTGTTTTCATCTCTGAAAAGAGGCATTTCTCAGAAGGAGATATAAAACATTAATGCTGATGGATTTTCAAGAAAACAGCAAGACAAGTAACAATCTTTGTTGAACAGTGTTGTCAAAGCAGTTTTAAAGTTCCTGTTTTGTACCTTTCTTTGTCAGTCTTGATCAACAGATACTTTAAAAAATCGAAGCAAAGTATTGAAGAAAAAGGCCAGATTATTTTGAGTTAAATCTAAGATTCTGTTTTGACTTTGTGTGAGTTTTGTTGAGGATACGTGGTACCATACACTTTTTAGAGATGTAGGCTAACACTGTAAACGATGATCCCATAAACAAAATTCTGGAAGATTGGACTTAAAAGAAGGAATTGTAAAGCTAACATTATTGACTGCATATTATATGACAGTGCTGTGTTTAGTCGCTCATCTGTGTCTGACTCTTTACAACCCCATAGACTATATCCTGCCAGGCTGTCTGTCCATGGAGATACTCCAGGCAAGAATATTGGAATGGGTTGCCATGCCCTCCTCCAGGGGATCGTCCAACACAAGGATTGAACCCAGGTCTCTCACATTGCAGGAGGATTCTTTACTGTCCGAACCATGAGGGAAGCCCAAGAATATTGGAGTGGATAGCCTATCCCTTCTCCAGGGGAACTTCTCGACCCAGGAATCGAATTGGAGTTTCCTGCATTGCAGGCAGATGTTTTACCAGCTGAGCTCTCAGGGAAGCTTAATATATGTCACATTTTGTGGTAAATGCTTCAGTGTAGCATTTCAGGTTAACTTGATAACAATTCCATGGGGCCAGTACTACTATTTATCTCTTAAGGAAATAGTCTTTGGGATCAGTAGCCTAAGGAGAGGTGCTAAATGATGGAGCTGAGGATAGAAGCCACAACTCAGTGGTTCCAGAGCACATGTCCAGCCTGTTCATAAGTCAATAACTTGTTTGGAGAAGTTTACAAACATTTTATACATACTTCTAGGAAAACAACTTCCATTGAACCATGAGGGAAGCCCAAGAATATTGGAGTGGATAGCCTATCCCTTCTCCAGGGGAACTTCTCGACCCAGGAATCGAATTGGAGTTTCCTGCATTGCAGGCAGATGTTTTACCAGCTGAGCTCTCAGGGAAGCTTAATATATGTCACATTTTGTGGTAAATGCTTCAGTGTAGCATTTCAGGTTAACTTGATAACAATTCCATGGGGCCAGTACTACTATTTATCTCTTAAGGAAATAGTCTTTGGGATCAGTAGCCTAAGGAGAGGTGCTAAATGATGGAGCTGAGGATAGAAGCCACAACTCAGTGGTTCCAGAGCACATGTCCAGCCTGTTCATAAGTCAATAACTTGTTTGGAGAAGTTTACAAACATTTTATACATACTTCTAGGAAAACAACTTCCATTGATTTAAGTAGTGCTTTATTTCTTTAATTATTTTATAATAAAAAAACTAACCAACAGGCAATTAGATCTTGCAACATCACCTTCATTGTGTGAGAAAAGGGTACTTGTTTAAATTCAGTGTTATGAAACTTATTTGTATTTTTATAGCATGAGATGTGTCAGGCCTAGTCTATCTTGAGCGCTAGAGTCTCACTGCAAAAAGACTCTGCCTTCTTCAGCCCACGTAACTTTCACTTCAAGCCAAGTATTCCTGTATTGGAGTTGGTTCTTACTTCCCTAACCAGCATTTAAATGCTCAGTGTGAGGCAAGAGTCTACCCTATTTTCACTGCATTTCTTATTCTGGGGTCTCACTTCTGTTTTTAGGCTTTCTCTTTCTTCCTTCTTTGGTTTCCAAATGTCAGAGATTATATGATTGTTCTCAAGTATGTCAGTTCATGCCCTCCAGAATGCAAACACCAAGATAAATGGAATTTAGAATAAGAGAGTTATTGAGGAGGATGCCTGGGATAAGAAGGGAACAGGAAAAGGCAGGAAGGCCTCGGGCCACAGCGCAGCATCACACCTGTGAAAGGAGAGGAGCAAGGAGAGATAATTGGATGGGAAGAACCTCAGATCATGGTGCACCTATGGGGCAGGCTCAGCCAGCCCTACAGGAGAACTCAGACACAAGGACTCCCACACTAGGCAGAAATAGCCAAGTCCCATACCTCATCATGCTCAACCATTAGCCAGGAGCTTTCCATTGGCAGAATGGCCTTGATCTAAATGCTGCAGCCAATTTGAAGACTCTGTGGCTGGTGGCTGGCAGCTAACCGCTGTCCATGAGAAATTTTATGGCTGCCACAATTGAGCTCTTATGCTCAACAGATGCTCTTCTGCAGATCTGGGGACGAGCACTTTCATGGCTCCCACTGGACTCTTTCTTAGGGGAAACTTACAAGGGAACAGTTGGTATGATCAGCTATAGGCTCTTTCCCTCCAGTTCAAATGCATGCCAAGTCACTTCAGTCGTGTCCAACTCTTTGCAACCCTATGGACTGTAGCCTGCCAGACTCCTCTGTTTATGGGAATTTCTAGGCGAGAATACTGGAATAGGTTGCTATGTCTTCCAGGGGATCTTCCCAACCCAGGGATCAAACCTGCATCTCTTATGTCTCCTTTTCCAGCAGGTTCTTTACTACTAGTGCCACCTGCAAACCCCATTCAGTTCATATAGGGGCTGCAATTAATTCTCATTATCTCCCTCTTCCCACGCTTATTCTAAATTCACCTCACTCTCACACTCAGCTAATACCTCGGCTGTTCTCTGTCACTCACTTAGTAGTGAGATAAATTTAATGAGAGGTTGGGATGTCTGGTAAACAAAACCTCTTGCTAGGTTGCTGCATGTGACCTTTCAAAGCCATACTGAGCAAGGGAGTATCCAAGGATGTCCCACACATTTTTCTCTCTGCCCCATCTTGTAAGAGTGGTGCACCTTCTCCTATTGATTAGGGTCCATGAGCTCTTCCGTAATGGATACTTTGTTTTTTTGCCTGCTGGCTAATATACAAAGAGAGCTCAAATTACTTAGGAGGCAGCTTTGATGTTCCATGAGATCCTTCTGTGTCATCTAGAGAGAGTGTGCCTTCTTTGAAGACCAGGACTTCTAACTCAGTAGAGACCAGAATTATAGGGATAAGAAACACAAAATCCCTCAATGGGTTGCTGGTTGTCAGCTACCTTAATTCCTAATGTCAAGTCTCCTCTTGAAGACAGATCTCAGAATCATATACCACGGGTGCTGTACCAGTGCTTGGCCCTCTGCCTCGGAGAGGATTATACATCCCCACGTATGGTCATGTAATTTGCAGTGTTTTCCTGTTGGGGAGATTCAGTCCTCACCCCATCGACATCAAGCTTGTCCATAAGACTGGTTTTAGCCAATGAATGTGAGTTCATGATATATATACCCCATCTGAGCAGAAGCTTTGAGAGTCACTGTGTAGTTCAGTTCCAGTTCAGTCGCTCAGTCGTGTCTGACTCTTTGCGACCCCATGGACTGTAGCATGCCAGGCCTCCTTGTCAATCACCAATCCCCGGAGTTTACTCAAACTTATGTCCACTGAGTTGGTGATGCCATCCAACCATCTCATCCTCTGTTGTCCCCTTCTCCTCCCACCTTCACTCTCTGCCAGCATCAGGGTCTTTTCAAATGAGTCAGTTCTTCATATCAGGTGGCCAAAGTATTGGAGGTTCAGCTTCAACATCAGTCCTTCCAATGAACAACCAGGACTGATCTCCTTCAGAATCGACTGGTTTGATCTTCTTGCAGTCCAAGGGACTCTCAATAGTCTTCTCCAACACCGCAGTTCAAAAAACATCATTTTTTTTGGCATTCAGTGTTCTTTAGAGTCCAACTCTCACATCCATACACGACTACTGGAAAAACCATAGCTTTGACTAGATAGACCTTTGTTGACAAAGTAATGTCTCTGTTTTGCAATATGCTGCCTAGATTGGTCATAACTTTAATTCCAAGGAGCAAGTGTCTTAATTTCATGGCTGCAGTCACCATCTGCAGTGATTTTGGAGCCCAACTGTGTGGTTCAGTGACTGTTTTTCCCTTTCTGCCATGAGAACATGTCCCAGTGGGGGTTAGTTCCTAGAATGAAGAAGCCATGTGGAGTAGGGCCACAACTGAGGCACAGCCAACCCAGTGAATACAAGCAAAAAATAAACCTGTGTTTTGTTAAAAATAACTTAGTGAAAAATAAGAATTGGGGATTATTTGTTACTTCAGGATAACCTAATGAGATCTTACTAATGCATGGTAGCTTGTCTTATCTGTGATATTTTCCCTGGTCTCTGGCAAGTCACCTTTGCTTGATTTTTGACATCTGTGTCTTTCTCCCTGTTTCTAACTAACAGACATCTGTCGTAAATATCTTTAAGTATTGTTCTTAATATTGCTGGGGGTCTCTGTATTGACTACATCAGAGACATCTGGATATAGTTTTTAAGAAATTATTCGCTACAGAATTTGGTTCATTGGCTACAGAGATACTGATTAAACAAATATGATTCAGTAGTTGTCAGTATGGGTCCAGAGGTTTGCATATCTTAAAGACTACACATAGTCCTCTCATACATTCAGGAGTTAGTTGTATGTTATATTCCATAGTCTTCAATTTGCTTTAGACTAATTATCTTTGCTGGTCTCTTGAACTTAAATGTACCATAACTTGTATTGCTCAGTTTTAGCCTTGGATAATGGCCTTTCTATCAGACTTATCTTAGCCTCATATCTTCATTCTACATTTACAGCCTAGTCAAATGAAATTTCACCTGAGACCTACCATTGTTTAAAGCATACACTGAATTTCTCTTCAGAAAAGTTGTCAGTGTGTATGTGTATTTGTGTGTATGCATATGTGTTATGTGTGTATACATGACATATACGAACAAAAGGATAGAGAGTGAAAATTGTATTATGCTGGAAAGGTTTTGAAAATTTTGAAATGAAGCAGCAGAGCTAATTATCTGTCTGGGAAAGGTACGTATTTAGGTTTTGAGCTATTTAGGTCAAAAGTAACAGAGAAATTGCTGATACAATTATTCCTAGTAACNTGAAAATTGTATTATGCTGGAAAGGTTTTGAAAATTTTGAAATGAAGCAGCAGAGCTAATTATCTGTCTGGGAAAGGTACGTATTTAGGTTTTGAGCTATTTAGGTCAAAAGTAACAGAGAAATTGCTGATACAATTATTCCTAGTAACACTCTCATAAATGCCTGTGTGCATTAACACATGCATAAATCCCCTCACATGGATATGTTCCTGGGAATGACTGTCTAAATAAATCCTCAAAGTACCTTTTGTTCAGTGATATGGCAGTGGAAGTAAGGAAAGGACACATAGAATGATTGAGATAAAGTTAGATGAGATCAAATGTTTCATCTTCCATGAGAAAGATTAAGGTCACAATCATCACAAATCAATGATAAACCTTCCCATTCTATCACATCCTGATCCACCTTCTATGACTTCTGCCTTAAATTCTTACTGATTTTTCACAAACTATTCCATTTGAATTCATTCTCGCTTTTGACTGATGTTCTAGGAGAAAGCACAGAACGTGAAATGCCTCAGGACACTGAATGGGTTTAGGAGACTGACCACTATGATATGAAAACTTCCACCTAATCATTTGTTTGATTTCATTCATGTTTCTAGATAGCAACTTCTCTGGACAGTGCACTGAAGGTCCTTTATTTTGTTTTGCAAAGACAGTATGTCCAGAGTTTATCAACTCAAAATACTCAGAAAAATATGAAATAAATATAAAAAACAATTTTGATTGAATAGCAAATTGTGATCAGAATTAAATGCCAGAATCAGAGTCACATGCACCAGTTGAATCCGTTCTGGCTCTATTCTCAGGGGTCATATAAGTGTCATAAGATGGAAAAAAGGCTCATTTACCATTATTGTTTCTACTGGAATTAAAATGTATGACAAACCTAAGAGTCAAGAAAGATACAATGAAGAGACAACTAAAATTAAAATTAGGACTTCCCTGGTGATCCAGTGGGTAAGACTCCAACTTCCACTGCAAGGGACAGGAGCTTGGTTCCTGGTGAGAGAAATAAGATTCTGCATGCCGCATGGCACAGTCAGGATAAATGAATAAATAAATGAAATGTAAAGAAATAAATTTTTTAAAGGCATAAATAAACTTATGTTTGGAAAGGTAGATTCAGGAGGCTTCCAAAATTCATATGCTCAAAGATACTTTTTATACTTCATACATGTCTAAGAAAATCAAATATTTCTAACAATGCTTCATTTTATTCCCTCTATTGATGAATGATCATAAATGGGAAAAACTCTAGAAAAACATCTTTTAAAAATTCACCTTGACATTCATGTCCTTTTTGTTCATAAAAGGGTCAACATTACTTAATAGCATAGAAAAAGGTCCAAGGGTCATTTTCTCTATGATGAGTTGAGCTTCAAACTGAGAGATTTCTTATGAATTTAAAATTTTTTGTTCAAACATTCCTATGTGAAACTTAGGAAACTTACATTTGGATATCTTTCATACTTCGGATATTTATGAAGCATTTAGAACTGTTCCAGAATTGGATGAGATTTCAACTTCATCGCTTTATTTTATTCAGTGTGGCTAATTTATTAGTTCAGTTCATTTCAGTTCAGTCACTCAGTCGTGTCTGACTCTTTGCAATCCCATGAACCACAGCACACCAGGCCTCCCTTTCCATCACAAACTCCCAGAGCCCACCTAAACCCATGTCCATTGAGTCGGTGATGCCATCCAACCATCTCGTCCTCTGTCATCCCCTTCTCCATCTGCCCTCAATCTTTCCCAGCATCAGGGTCTTCTCAAATGAGTCAGCTCTTTGCATCAGGTGGCCAAAGTAATGGAGTTTCAGCTTCAACATCAGTCCTTCTACTGAACACCCAGGACTGATCTCCTTTAGGATGGACTGGTTGGATCTGCTTGCAGTCCAAGGGACTCTCAAGAGTCTTCTTCAACACCACAGTTCAAAAGCATCAATTCTTCTATGTGGTAGTTTGGGGCTTTTTTTTTTTTTTTTTAAGAATACTAATATTTGAATATCTGAATACCATTAGAATTTCTGATTACGGTCAAATCATATTGCTTTACTATCATATTGAATGCATAAGTATAGACTATATCCACGCTGTTGGNTGGTTGTTTTGGGTTTTTTTTTTTTTTTTTTTTTTTTAAGAATACTAATATTTGAATATCTGAATACCATTAGAATTTCTGATTACGGTCAAATCATATTGCTTTACTATCATATTGAATGCATAAGTATAGACTATATCCACGCTGTTGGAAACGTTTCTTTACCAGTCTCAAGTTAAAATGTGAACTGTCGCCAGTTATAGATATACTTTGCCCATGGCGTTGCCCATCCTGGCTCACCTGGCACTGGTTTCCTCTTTCTCTTACAGCATAGGTGGAGAAGTGGGGCGAGGCCACGAAGGAACCTACGTGGGCAAACATTTCCGCATGGGGTTCATGACGATGCCCGCCCCCCAGGACCGGCTGCCCCACCCTTGCTCCAGCAGCTTCTCCGTCAGGTCGCAGTCGCTGCATTCGGTCGGGGGAACCGACGACGACAGCAGCTGTGGCTCCCGGAGACAACCACCCCCCAAGCCCAAGCGGGACCCCAGTACCAAGCTGAGCACGTCATCTGAGACGGTCAACAGTACGCCGGCCAGTAAGAGCGGGAAAGGCCCGGAGCGGACCGAAGGTAACACCGGCCAGGCCCATTTCACCCAGAAAGAGACTTCACACCAAGGTCCGGGTCCGCATACCCACCAGCATTTGCCTTCCTCCCTGAGTCACGTGATCTTGTCTCCTCCACCTTAAGTCTTAGAAAAGAATAATCCGGGGTGATGGTTGCTCATTGAAGTGTTTCCAGATAACACCTCCCACAATATATTTAATTTATATCACCCGAAATGGATGTGAGTTTTCTAGCCGCCTTTAAGGGGCTGTGAATCATTAGGAAATTATTTTGCCTAGCAGTATATCTGCTGCTGCTGCTGCTAAGTCACTTCAGTCGTGTCCGACTCTGTGTGACCCCATAGACGGCAGCCCACCAGGCTCCCCCGTTCCTGGGATTCTCCAAGCAGGAGTACTGGAGTGGGGTGCCATTTCCTTCTCCACAGGTGGTTCTAGTGGTAAAGAACTCACCTGCCATTGCAGGAGAGGTGAGAGGCAGGTTGGATCCCTGGGTGGGGAAGATCCCCTGGAGGAGGGAATGGCAACTCACTCCAGTATTCTTGTCTGGAGAATCCATCCCCTGGACAGAGGAGCCTGGCAGACTGCAGTCCATAGGGCTGTAAAAGTGTGGGACACGACTGAGCAACTTAGCACAATTGCATGCATCATGAAATCATAACAGGGGGCTTTGTAATGCCAGAAAATATAAAAAAGAAAAGTTGTAATCATCTTTAGAAATAATCATTTCTTAATTATTTTGGTGTACTTCCAGTGAATTTGAACTTATGCATGTATGTGTGTACATTTGTAGCCTCTACTTCAATCCGTCTTCTGTTTTTACCATATCTACATTTTTTTCTCAGCCATGAATATGAAATCATAACAGGGGGCTTTGTAATGCCAGAAAATATAAAAAAGAAAAGTTGTAATCATCTTTAGAAATAATCATTTCTTAATTATTTTGGTGTACTTCCAGTGAATTTGAACTTATGCATGTATGTGTGTACATTTGTAGCCTCTACTTCAATCCGTCTTCTGTTTTTACCATATCTACATTTTTTTCTCAGCCATGAAGTACATAAATCAAATATATCTTAGTCTCTTTGTTGGTCTATAATTATAAATTAGGTCAGATTAACCCCAGATCTCACTGGTACTTCAGCCTCGCTTGAATAAATCAGTTTCAGCTTTCTTGAAATTTTCCCGAGATTCCCTTGGAGGGCGAGTAGTCCCAAGTGAGTTTTGATACAGGTACATTCAGATCGTTGTGTGTCAGTTGTGGAAGATGCTTCAGGGCGTCCAGTGCTGACAGTGACTGGCTTGAGAGCATGTCTCCTCCAGGTCCCATGGTCTTTCTCTTACCTTGTCTGTCCCTGACATTCTTCCCCAATGGCTCATGTGAGCACCTGGTATTCCAAGTTTCCCAGTAGCTTGCAATAAAGAGTGGACACTAGCTGTTCCTTTCCTTAACTGGGCAGGTTTCTTTGTCACTTAGGCTCCCCAGTCCTTCGCAAAAGCTCCCTCATCTTGTGGTCTAATCCTCCCACAGAAACATAAACCTAGCCTACAGCATGCTTACCCAGGAAGCATATTCCATCTCTTCTAATATCTTCATCTTTCCTTTCACTTGTATCAGTGTCCAAGGGCATATTTAGCCAAAAAGCAAAAGCTTCAGAGAGTATTGAAGAATACAAATAAATGCCTGGAGATTGAGCTAATCCATACTTTCTTCAGGGAAAATCTCCACTTAGGCTCAGTTTCTTCTACTTCATATACAGTCAGAAATACATCACAATTATGGGTATGTGTGTGAGATTATATGTGTGAATAATATGCATTTGTGCATATTTACAAAATTGAAATCTTAGTGCATAGTTTTGTGCTTTATATTTTCACTTCTTTTCTTGTGGCTATTTTCCAGGTCATTCAGTTTGTTNTGCCTGGAGATTGAGCTAATCCATACTTTCTTCAGGGAAAATCTCCACTTAGGCTCAGTTTCTTCTACTTCATATACAGTCAGAAATACATCACAATTATGGGTATGTGTGTGAGATTATATGTGTGAATAATATGCATTTGTGCATATTTACAAAATTGAAATCTTAGTGCATAGTTTTGTGCTTTATATTTTCACTTCTTTTCTTGTGGCTATTTTCCATGTCATTCAGTTTGTTGGGAAATGCCATTTTTAAGGAAGAGCGTGTACATCATGGTACTTAATGCAATTGTTATTGCTTTGATGAAGTCTTAGTGGGGCTTCCCTGGTGGCTCAGATGGTAAAGAATCTGCCTGCAGTGCAGGAGACCTGGGTTCAATCCCTGGGTCAGAAAGATCCCCTGGAGAAGGGAATGGCAACCCACTCCAGTATTCTTGCCTGAAGAATTCCATGGACATAGGAGCCTGGCAGGCTACAGCCCATGAGGCCTCAGAGTCAGGCACGACTGAGTGACTAATACTCAACACACCAGATTGGTTCCAGACTGTTCTGCTGTAATCAATCACACTGCAATGAAGGGGTGTGTGTGTGTGTGTGTGTGTGTGTGTGTGTGAGGGGATGTCTATTTGTTTGTGTAACTCTTTTGTTCCTCTACCTTGAAATAGATTTGAATTCTGAGTCTTTTTTCTCATGATTCAAGATCATCAGTATGTCCTTCAACTTGTAACACACTGATGTTTTAGAGATAGTGTTTAATTTACTTGTGAATAAACTAAAAGGCTCTAGAGATCTGCGTTTTGTAAAATTAAATATTGCTCTTAAGTTTTCCCTGCCTTTCGTTTCTTTATAGTCTATTAAGTTATTTCCAAAAGTCACCTCTTCTTACCTGTACTGCCAGAAAATGACATAATCAATTACATTGCATTGTTTTCAAAAGCAGATTATGATTTAGAACAATGGCCTCTGAATGATGAGGGCCTGAATGTAATCTAAAATGATTCAAGAATAAAGGGGGATAAGAGAACCATTGGAAGGGGAGGCGAAAAGAAATCAGACAAGGTGAGCAGCCAGTAAAGGGTGTTTCAGGCTAGGTAATGCTTCTGGAAACACCCATGGAAGCAGTGTAACATACACATCTCAAAATAATCTCCTCCCTGGGGAGAGGAGCTTGGCGTCTTCAGAATGGTCATGTGGAAAATTATGATTGTCCCACAGAAGAAACATTTGAGTGGTAATTCAATTGTCTTAAAGACAGAACTGATTATCATTCATTTGAGATGCTTCAGGTAGCTAAATCCTGAGATAGAGAAACTCATAAGTCTCTCAGATCCCTTCACCATCTCAAGATCTAAGACTCTAAATAGCTCGTTATCAAAAAGAAGACAGGAAGTCTGTTACCTTTATTACTTCTGAGGCAGAAGAGAAGACAGTGAGTAAATTAAAGCAGTAGCAAAGGCTTATCTCAGACTTGGAAAGCTACCTTATGGTTGGTAAGGCTTATTAAACACTAAGTTCAA
The DNA here is from genome assembly GCA_006410675.1 of Oreotragus oreotragus. Classification (NCBI taxonomy): domain Eukaryota; kingdom Metazoa; phylum Chordata; class Mammalia; order Artiodactyla; family Bovidae; genus Oreotragus; species Oreotragus oreotragus. Next base: position 52,629 of record SJYX01012989.1, on the reverse strand, counting down.
GTTCAAAATCTCTCCTCAAAAGGACTTCTAGGGTGGTTAACGAGCCTTCAGTTGTAGTGCCTCTTTGAGGATGGTCAGTGGACCAGAAGGACTATTAAGATTCAGTGCAGAAATGGTCAACTTTTACAGAAGAGTGATTTTTCAATGCAAATTTCAGCTTCTCTTTGGAGCACTTAATCAAAAGGCAACTGCAGAACTGGATATATTCAAATCTCTTTTACCAAGGTATGACTTCAATAACAGGAGAGAATCAGACCTCAGTTCAAAGATGGGAGAAAAATCTTGAGTCCAAATGCATGCATTCATATGTGTGTACTCAAAGCCAAAATTATATAACTATGTAGATTGTTCTTTTATGAATCCTCAACTCTTTATAATTGTGAGTTAACTGGACTTCATTATGGAGCATATGTTTTATTTACAATTTTTCTAGCTTTCAGAATTATAACAAAGATGGAGTGACTTTTATAAATCTTAGTTTGTCTTTTCTTTTTACATTAAATGTCAGCAAAATCAAAATATTGATTTTGGGGCATTAGAATGATTTCCATGGTAACCAGCTTCTATTTAAGTCAGGGATTATGACTTCCCTGAGGATGAAAGTAAAAAGGAAATGGCCTTGTAGCAAAACAGCTTTCAGGGTAGGAAAGAAATAGTTTAATGATGAACACAAACAAAAAAATCACATACCAGGAAAAGTATAATTTAGCTTTTAAAAATTGTAATTGTGTCATACTGAAAATATATATTTGCAATTCTATTTTAAGATCTTTCATAATGACACATTTCAAAATGTACACAGTAGAGAAGATAAATTGACCATAAATATGCAATAGATATTTTAATTGCTCTTTCTATTGCTTCAGTGTAATACCTGCTGAGTTTGAGGAAAGATTAGATGAAGTGAAAGCAGCTAACTAGAAAGGATGAGAGACCGGACAACTATATCTGTAGGATGCAGAAAAGAGCAGTAATTGTGCAAGCTCACATTGTCCATTCCCATTGTTCAGGTCAACACGTATTTCGTTTCTTAGCAGAGTCATTCGCAGAGATGCTCTGTGGTGGAGGCAAAAGTGACTGTGCTTAGACTCTACAAGCAAACATTGACTTTGAGACAGTGATCTAATGAGACTGTTTCTTCACCTTTAAAATGATGATGAACCACCAAAAACTCATCATACCCCGCCCCTCTCACAGTCTTATGACCATACAGTTGGCTAATGCCCACAACTGTGCATGGTAAAAAGAAAATGCTATACAAATGTAAGTTCATATGATTTTAAATGTGTACTTAACACTTACTAACTGAACTGAACTGAACTGACTTATTAACGGCCAGAATAACACGACATTTGGTTTCATGTGCATGCGTTCTGTTTATTTAGGGGCATCTGACTCTTTGCGACCTTGTGAATGATAGCCTGCCAGGCTCCTCTGTCCATGGGATTCTCCAGGCAAGAATACTGGAGTGGGTTGCCATTCCCTTCTGCAGGGGATCTTTCCATAGCACATATATGAAAAATAAATAGGGGAAATACAGAGGTTTGTTCCCTCTTTGCTCACTTTCTGAAGAGATTTTATCAAAAACTTATTTTGCATCTATTGAGATGATCATATGGTTTTTATTTTTCAGTTTGTTAATGTGCTGTCTCACACTGATTTGCGGGTATTGGAGAATCCTTGTATTCCTTGGATAAGTCCCACTTGATCACGTTGTATGATCTTTTTAATGTTTTTGTTGGATTCAGTTTGCTAGTATTTTCCAGAGAATTTTGCATCTATGTTCATCAGTGATAAAAATGTTAGTCACTCAGTTATGTCCAACTCTTTGTGACCCCATGGATTATAGCCTGCCAAGCTCCTCTGTCCATGGAATTCTCCAGGCAAGAATACTGGAGTGGGTAGCCATTCCCTTCTCCAGGGAATCTTCCTGATCCAGGGCTTGAACCCCTGTCTCTTGCATTGCAAACAGCCCCTTTACCATCTGAGCCACTAGGGAAGCCCTCATCTTGGTCTGTAATTTTCTTTTTTGTGATATCTTCTTCTGGTTTTGGCATCAGAGTGATAGTGTCCTTGCAGAATGACCTTGGGAGTGTTCCTTCTTCTGCAATTTTTCGGAGAAAATTTTAGAAAGATAGGTGTTAAGTCTTCTCTAAATGTTTGAGAGCATTCACCTGTAAAGCCATCTGGACCTGGACTTTTGTTAGTTGGAAGTTTTTAAATCACTGTTTCAATTTCAGTACCTGTTATTTGTCTGTTCATATTTTCTATTTCTTCCTGTTTCAATCTTGGAAGGTTGTACCTTGCTAAGAATTTGTTCATCTTTTCATTTTTATTGACATATAGTTTACAAACAAACAGACTTAAAGACATCAGAAACAAACTATGGTTAATGAAGGGGAAATATATGTGGGGGGAGGGATAACATGAGTTTGGGATGAACATATACACACTACTATATGCATAACAGATAACCAACAAGGACCTCCGTATAGCACAGGGAACTCTACTCAATATTCTGTGATAACTTACATGAGAAAAGAATCCAAAGAAGAATGAATATATGTATGTGCATCACTGAATCACTTTACTGTACACCTGAAATTAACACAACATTGTAAATCAACTACACTCTAGTAAAATCCAATAAATTAATAAATATGTAAGAGAGGAAAAGAAAAGCCATACACACATACCTTATATGTCAGACTTAAAACTTTTACACAATGACCCAAATAAACAGAGAGATATTCTCTAGTTGTAATAAACTCTTCATAATAGCATGTCATTAATATGTTTAGTGTAATGAAGAAAACATATTTTTATTAAATCAAGTATTTCTGTACTTTAAACTCCATTAAAAAACTTAAGTGTTCTTTTTTTGAAGTATAATTAAGGTATACCATTATGTTAGTTGGTGCTTCCCAGATGGGGCTAGTGGAAAAGAATTGGACTGCCAATGCAGGAGATATTAAGAGACCTGGGTTCTATCCTTGGGTCAGGGAGATCCTTTGGAGGAGGGAATGACCACCTATTCCAGTATTCTTACCTGGAGAATTCCATGGATAGAGGAACCTGGTGGCCTACAGCCCATAAGTTCACAAAGAATCAGATACAACTGAAGCGACTGAGCATGCACGCATTATGTTAGTTTCAGCTGTACAACATATTGACTGAATATTTGGATACGTTGCATAATGATCACCACGATAAATCTAGTTAGCATCCATCACCATGCATATTACCTACTTTTTGGTGATGAGAACTTTTAGAATTTATTCTCTTAGCAGCTTTTAAGTATGCAATACAGTATTATTAACTGTAGTCACCATGCTCTACATTCCATCCCCAGGACTTACTGGAAGCCTGTTCTTTTTAACCCTCTTCACCATTTCTCACACACCTCCAAAACTAAGTATTCTTCACTTTCCTTTGTTTTAAACTCTTCTTTCAAGTAATTATCAACACTCAGTTTATTATATTGACTCATAATTATCTTCAGAAGACAAGAATTAGGATGGTTCTCCTGGTTTCTGATATTACCTTCTAGATATATTTGTTAGAGTCATGTCTATGAATCAAAATTTGGAATAAATGCAGAAACATTTGGAATCACAACGTGTCCTCAAAAACTTGAACTGTGAGGTTGAGCCAGAACCAAAGGAAGACTAAGTTCATTATAGGGTCACTGCCTTAAAAAAAAAAAAAAAATGCAAATCCCTGTTTCAAGATTACCAAAGTGGATGACAGTCTTCAGCAATGTTGCTTTTCTTTTCTTTATTTATTCTGCCAATTCTTTGAGTGTCTACTTGGTTGTAGGGAAATCCAGCAGTGAGCAAAATAGAAATGGTCCTTTCTTTCATGTTCTTTGTATGTGCTCAGTCACTTCAGGTGTGTTCAACTCTGCAGCCCCATGGACTGCAAGCCCACTAGACTCCTCCGTCCATGGGACTCTCCAGGCAAGAACACTGGAATGGGATGCCATGCCCTCTTCCAGGGGATCTTCCCGACCCAGGGATTGAACCGGTGTCTATTATGTCTCCTGCATTGGCAGGCAGGTTCTTTACCACTGTTGCCACATGGGGAGCTCTTCCTTCATGTTACTTACAACCAATTTTGTTTCCAGCTCTCTAGCTCCGCCGATTTCACTCTATTCACGCCATGAGGCAAGCACTGATTTATTGCTGTTGTTGTTCAGTTGCTCAGTGGTGTCCAACTCTTTGTAACCCCCCACCCACCCCGTCCGTCACCATCTCCCAAAGCTTGCTCAAACTCTTGTGTCTGGTTCTAACTGTTGCTTCTTGACTTGCACACATGTTTCTCAGCACTAATTTACAGGAATATTTTCTGGAAAACAGAAAATCTGGCATGGCAGCCACGTGAGCATCATCTGTGTAATTAGTTGTTTAACTCTGGAAGAAACAGTTTAGCACATTTTAATAATGTGTTTTTGTCCTACAAAGAATATTTGCTGTTCTTTCATTGTTCAGTGCTAACAATTTAAAGATGCCTGTATCTGATTTTGTACCGATGTACAGCTTTGTAGGCAACCTACAGGCATTTGAGGGGAGAGGAGAAATAATGTACTTTTTATGTTGGGGAATTTACAAATTTCCCAGGTCAGAATTCCAGTTTGGGAACTTGAAAAAGCCCCACTCAGAGCCAGCCATAAACTTGGTTTTGCTTTTTCTCAGTGACTAGCCCAGATTTCTAATCCTTACAAGACATTTATAAAAATTAGACTGTGCCTTTTATGACTCAGCATGAAATATGAGAAAAATAACGGGCTTCAGAGGGAAACAGACATTGGCTTCATATCAGTGCTGCCCACATGTAATACACTGTCTCTCACAGACACAGTTTTCTCATCTGTACAATGGGAATGACAATATTGGTCTTAGGCAGTGAATAGAATCTTGTCCAAGATATTTATCCAGGATTCTCCACTCCCTGGTATACTCACCTTGGATATTCCCTGGAACTCTCATATCATTGACGGCCTTAAGATTAAGGGGGCCATTGGCAAGGAATGTGTTGTTGTTTGTTCTTGGTCAGTCACCTAGTCATTTCTGAGTCTTTGGGATCCCATGGACTACAGCATGCCAGGCTTCCCAGTCCTTCACCATCTCCCAGAGTTTGCTCAAACTCATGTCCATTGAGTCAGTGATGCCATCCAATCATCTCATCCTCTGTCATCCTCTTCTCCTCCTGCCCTCAATCTTTCCCAGCATCAGGGTCTTTAAAGTCAAGGAATGTGGGTGGTCTCTAACAACTGAGAGTAGTCTATGACTAAAAGCCAGCAAGGAAACAGAGACTTCAGCTCTATAACTACAGGATCTGAATTCCACCAACAACAATACTCAGCTTAGAAGTAGAGTTTCTTCTAGAATCTCCAAAAATGTAGCCTGGCTGCTACCTCGATTTCAGCCAGTGGGAACCTGAGCAGAGATCCCAGCCTTCTGGGTTCTGGCCATGCCCAATGAAAGTGAAAGTCACTCAGTCATGTCCCACTCTTTGTGACCCCATGGAATATACAGTCCATGGAGTTCTCCAGGCCAGAATACTGGAGTGGGTAGCCTTTCCCTTCTCCAGAAAATCTTCCCAACTCAGGGATCAAACCCAGGTTTCCCGCATTGCAGGCAGATTCTTTATCAGCTGAACTACAAGGGAAGCCCAAGAATACTGGAGTGGGTAGCCTATCCCTTCTCCAGAGGATCTTCCCAACCCAGGAATCAACCCAGGGTCTCCTGTATTGCACGTGGATTCTTTACAACTGAGCTATGAAGGAAGCCCAGCCATATCCAGACTTCTGATGTGTAGAACCAAGAGTTAATAGAGGGGTACTGATTTTTAACCTGCTGTATTTGTGGTAACTTGTTATTATAGTGATGGAAAAAGAATCCATTTTACTAAATTATTGGGCAGAAAAAGTGGGGTAAAATTCATCGGCACATGAATTAGAGCCTGGAGAAGAACAGATCCTCAGCAACCTTGCAGTCCTTCTCAGTGTGTGTGTGTGCTGTCTCTTCAGTCGTGTCTAACTCTTTATGATCCTATGAACTGTAGCCCACTACGCTCCTCTGTCCATGGAATTTCCCAGGCAAGAATACTGGAGTAGGTTATCATGCCCTCCTCCAGGAGATCTTTCCGACTCAGAGATCAAACCTATGACTTTTGCATCTCCTGCATTGCAGACAGATTCTTTACAACTAAGACAGTGCTGGTGGTTTTCCAGATCTCCCAGGTCAGACTTTGAAAGTAAATGAGATGATAGAAGCCCAGAAAATGCTGACATATTAGGTCTCTTGAATATCTGCTTAACTCTTTCTGAATCTGTGTGGATCTTTTCCTGAGAGGATCTGTCCTTTCTTGCCAGCAGTTTTTGTTCTTTCAAAGGACTCAGTGATGGCTTTTCAGTGGTGTTTTCAATGACTCATTTAAATGACTGCAACTTGCAGGCTTAGTGCCTTTTTTTCATGTAACAAGTGGCACTTGTAGTTCACAGCAGGCTTTCTAGAAGCCTTCAAAGCTCCATTTAGCACCACACTAATGAAACACAAGGAAAGTGGAAAACAAGCTCTTGAAACTGGCATTGTTTTGGCACTGGGTAGTGTTCTAGTGTATGTTCTTGTTGGTTTGATGGGATGAGACGTGAGGAATTGTCACTGAAGTCCCACATTTCTAGGTTTCACTTTCCAGGTTGACAGAATCAGAAGTTGCTAGGCTTCCTGGTGTAAAAGCCATCTGTCAAACCAGGCTGCTCAGACAGAGACAGAGTTGTATGACTACAGCATGTGATCTTTTTCTAAACGTACCCCGAGGCCCATGAATGAAACTATTTGTAAGACAAATCATCTTTCTCTTGGTCCTGGCTATTGATTCTAGTCCAGAAAACTACGCTGCCTCTTTCTCGTCTCACCTAACACCCTTTCAGTAACACTCTGCATTTAATCTGATTTGTCTCAGTGTCTGAAATTCGTAAGACGATTTTTGTCCATTTTGTTGCTACTGATGGCATCCTCCACAAGAGACCAATAAGCTCAAACTTCCCAAGTATCTGTTCTGATCATGGCATTGATTGTGGAGTATTCTATTCCTATACTGAGCTTAGTCACTGAGTCGTGTCTGACTCTTTCCAACCCCATGGACTGTAGCATGACAGGCTCCTCTTTCCATGGAATTCTCCAGGCAAGAATACTGGAATGGGTAGTCACTCCCTTCTCCAGGGAATTTCCCAACCCAGAGCTTGAACCTAGCTTTCCTGCATTGCCGGAAGATTCCTTACTGTCTAAGTCACTAGGAAAGCCCGTTGCTGTACTCAGTTCAGTTCAGTCATTTAGTCATGTCCGACTCTTTGCAATCCCATGGACTGCAGCACACCAGAATTCCCTGTCCGTCACCAACTCCCAGAGCTTACTCAAACTCATGTCTATTGAATCAGTGTTGCCATCAAACCATCTCATCCTCTGTTGTCCCCTTCTCCTCCTGCCTTCAATTTTTTCCAGCATCAGGGTCTTTTCAAATGAGTCAGTTCTACAAAGCAGGTGGCCAAAGTATTGGAGTTTCAGCTTCTGTATCAGTCCTTCCAATAAATATTCAGGACTAATTTCCTTTAGGATGAATTGGTTGGATCTCATTGCTGTCCAAGGGACTCTCAAGAGTCTTCTCCAACACCACAGTTCAAAAGAATCAATTCTTCCTCGCTCAGCTTTCTTTATAGTCCAACTCTCACATCCATACATGACTACTGAAAAAACCATAGCTTACTAGAGATACCTTTGTTTGCAAAGTAATGTCTCTGCTTTTTAAATGCTGTCTGGGTTGGTCATAACTTTTCTTCCAAGGAGCAAGTGTCTTTTAACTTCATGGCTGCAGTCACCATCTGCAGTGATTTTGGAGACCCCCAGGGCTTCCCTGGTGGCTCAGAGGTTAAACCGTCTGCCTCCAGTGCGGGAAACCTGGGTTTGATCCCTAGGTCGGGAAGATCCCTGAAAAAGTAAATGGCAACCCACTCCAGTATTCTTGCCTGGAGAATCCCATGGATGGAGGAGCCTGGTAGGCTACAGTCCACAGGGTCGCAAAGAGTCGGACACCACTGAGCGACTTCACCTTAAAATAAAGTCTGTCACTGTTTCCATTGTTTCCCCATCTATTTCCCATGAAGTGATGGGACCAGATGATTTTACTTTTATGGATGGTGAGTTTTAAGCCAACTTCTTCACTCTCCTCTTTCACTTTCATCAAGATGCTCTTTAGTTCTTCTTCACTTTCTGCTGTGAGGGTGGTGTCTTCTGTGTATCTGTGGTTATTGATATTTCTTCAGGCAATCTTGATTCCCTTGTGCTTCATCCATCCTGGCATGTCATATGATGTACTCTGCATATAAGTGAAATAAACAGGGTGAAAATATACAGCCTTGACATACTCCTTTCCTGATTTGGAACCAGTCTGTTGTTCCATGTCCAGTTCTACCTGTTGCTTCTTGACCTGCATACATATTTTTCAGGAGGCAGGTCAGGCAGGTCAAGGAATACCAGGTCTGGTGTTCCCATCTCTTGAAGAATGTTGTAATCCACACAGTCAAAGGCTTTGGCATAGTCAGTAAAGCAGAAGTAGATGTTTTTCTGGAACTCTCTTGCTTTTTCAATGATCCAACGGATATTGGCAATTTAATCTCTGGTTCCTCTGCCTCTTCTAAATCCAGCTTGAACATCTGGAAGTTCACAGTTCACGTACCTTTGAAGACTGGTTTGGAGAATTTTGAGCATTACTTTGCTAGTGTGTAAGATGAGTGTAATTGTGTGGTAGTTTGAGCACTCTTTGGCATTGCCTTTCTTTTGGATTGGAATGAAAACTGACATTTTCCAGTCCTGTGGCCAATGCTGAGTTTTCCAAGTTTTCTGGCATATTGAGTGCAACACTTTCACAGCATCATCTTTCAGGATTTGAAATAGCGCAACTGAAATTCCATCACCCCCACTACCTTTGTTCGTAGTGATGCTTTCTAAGGCCCACTTGACTTCACATTCCAGGGTGTCTGGCACTAGGTGACTGATCACACCATCATAGTCATCTGGGTCATGAAAATTGTTATCCTCTATTTCTTTGCATTGATCACTGCAGAAGGCTTTCTAATATCTCCTTGCTATTCTTTGGAACTCTGCATTCAAATGGGTATATCTTTCCTTTTCTCCTTTGCCTTTTGCTTCTCTTCTTTTCAGAGCTATTTGTAAACCCTCCTCAGACAACCATTTTGCCTTTTTGCATTTCTTTTTCTTAATAATGGTCTTGATCACTGCTTCCTATACAATGTCACGAACCTCTGTACATAGTTGTTTAGACACTCTGTCTATCAGATCTAAGCCCTTGAATCTATTTGGCACTTCCACTATATAATCATAAGGGATTTTATTTAGGTCATATCTGAATGGTCTAGTGATTTTCCTTACTTTCTTAAATTTAAATCAGAATTTGGCAATAAGGAGTTCATGATCTGAGCCACAGTCGGCTCCTGGTCTTGTTTTTGCTGACTCTATAGAGCGTCTCCATCTTTGGCTACAAAGAATATAATCAATCCGATTTTGATATTCACCATCTGGTGATGGATGTCTATGTGTAGAGTCTTCTCTTGTGTTGTTGGAAGAGAGTGTTTGCTATGACCAGTGTGTTCTCTTGGCAAAACTCTGTTAGCCTTTGCCCTGCTTCATTCTGTACTCCAAGGCCACATTTGCCTACTACTCCAGGTATCTCTTGACTTCCTAATTTTCATTCCAGTCCCCTATGATGAAAAACACATCTTTTCTGGGTATTAGTTCCAGAAGGTCTTGTAGGTCTTCATAGAACCATTCAACTTGAGCTTCTTCAGCATTACTGGTCAGGGCCTACACTTGCATTACCATGATATTGAATGGTTTGGCTTGGAAACGAACAGAGATCATTCTGTCATTTTTGAGATTGCATCCAAGTACTGCATTTTGAACTCTTTTGTTGGCTATGATGCCTACTCCATTTCTTCTAAGGGATTCCTGCCTACAGTAGTAGATATAATGATCATCTGAGTTAAATTCACCCATTCCAGTCCATTTTAGTTCGCTGATTCCTAAAATGTTGATGTTCACTCTTGTCATCTCCTATTTGACCGCTTTCAATTTGCCTTGATTCATGGACCTAACATTCATGTTTCTATGCAATATTGCTCTTACAGCATCGGACCTTGCTTCCATCACCAGTCACATCCACAACTGGGTATTGTTTTTGCTTTGGCTCCATCCCTTCATTCTTTCTGGAGTTATTTCTCCACTGATCTCTAGTAGCATATTGGGCACCGACCAACCTGGAGACTTCATTTTTCAGTGTTGTATCTTTTTGCCTTTTCATACTGTTCATGCGGTTCTCAAGGCAAGAATACTAAAGTGGTTTGCCATTCCCTTCTCCCACAGATCACAGTAGGAATTCAGTTCAGTTCAGTCACTCAGTCGTGTCCGACTCTTTGCGACCCCATGAATCGCAGCATGCCAGGCCTCCCTGGCCATCACCAACTCCCGGAGTTCACTCAGATTCACATCCATCGAGTCTGTGATGCCATCCAACCATCTCACCCTCTGTC
>SJYX01012989.1:24488-41699 GCA_006410675.1 Oreotragus oreotragus | reverse complement strand
ACAGTTCAAAAGCATCAATTCTTCAGTGCTCAGCCTTCTTCACAGTCCAACTCTCCCATCCATACATGACTACTGGAAAAACCATAGCCTTGACTAGACGGACCTTAGTCGGCAAAGTAATGTCTCTGCTTTTGAATATGCTACCTAGGTTGATCATAACTTTTCTTCCAAGGAGCAAGCATCTTTTTATTTCATGGCTGCAGTCACCATCTGCAGTGATTTTGGAGCCCCTCAAAATAAAGTTTGACACTGTTTCCACTGTTTCCCCATCTATTTTCCATGAAGTGATGGGACCAGATCCCATGATTTTCATGTTCTGAATGTTGAGCTTTAAGCCAACTTTTTCACTCTCCTCTTTCACTTTCATCAAGAGGCTTTTTAGTTCCTCTTCACTTTCTGCCATAAGGGTGGGGTCATTTGCATATCTGAGGTGATTGATATTTCTCCTGGCAATCTTGATTCCAGCTTGTGCTTCTTCCAGCCCAGCATTTCTCATGATGTACTCAGCATATATAAGCAGGGTGACAGTCTATAACCTTGACGTACTCCTTTTCCTATTTGGAACCAGTCTGTTGTTCCATGTCCAGTTCTAACTTTTGCCTCCTGACCTGCATATAGTGGGTCTATTTCAAAGGCAGCCTCAACAGGTTTAATTGGTTGATTCAAAGTGGAGCATATGAGAAAGAAATGGTAAAGTATATCGAGTTATATGGAGTCACTATACATTAAAACATAGTAAAATTGAAGCTGATACGTTGATACATTGGCCATCTGATGTGAAGAGCCGACTTAATAGAAAAGACACTTATGCTGGATAAGATTGAAGGCAATAGGAGAAGGGGGTGACAGAGGATGAGATTATTGGATGACATCATCAACTCAATGAGTTTGGGCAAGCTCCAGGTGATGGTAAAGAGCCAGGAAGCCTGGCATGCTACAATCCATGGGGGTGCAAAGAGTCAGACATGACTGAGCAACTGAACAACAACGATACACTAAAATGGGGAAGACTATGGATGAAACAATCCAATACAGTGAACTTTGCTATCACTCCTCTTGAGAGGTGGGATGTAAGTCTCCTCCCCAAATTTGGATAAATCTTTGTGATTTGATTGAACATTAAATGTTGAGGAAAGTGGTGTTTGGTAATTCCAAAGTTAGATGAAAAGAAGTCTTTCAGCTTCCATCTGAGCCTATTGGGATAACAGGCTAGGAATTTCCAGTTATTATGGCCCTAATACAGAGAAATCTCTCTAATGTGAGAAAGTGATATAGAGAGGACACATGTAGACAGAGAAAGCAAAGAGTCCATAGATGTCCCAACTCAGGTTTGAATGGAAACTTTCAAAGGGATTCTCCCCATCTTTCTGCAACTCCACAAAAATTTCTGAATGAACACACTTAGCTGATTCTAGTTGATTCACAAAGCCATAGAATATAATAATAATAACAATGTGTTGTTTTAAATCTGTAAGCATTGTCATGACTTGTTACATAGTAACAGAGAAACAGCAGTAAAAGAAATAGGGTTAGAGGGAAATTAAGTTTTATTTTTCACATGTTAAGTTCCAGATGGACATTAATCATCCAAATGAAAATGTTAACTAGGTTAACAGTCTCTGGAATTCACAGATATTTCATTTGGGCCACTGGTCCATGAAGGCATTTATGTTTATGGCCCTTATGGGAAACATTGAATTGTTATTTCAGTGGTGGATAACTCTCATTTCACGTGAGAGCTCCTACTTTTTCATTATTAAGAATGAGGTTTTCTATGGATTTCTGATCATTAGAAAATTTATGCAGTTTTTTTCTGTTATTGGCTGAGAGCTTTTTTTTACAAGGGAACATTAATATCTGTCAAATGTGTTTTCTATATCTAGTGATATAATCAGTTTTATTTACATGCTGAATTTTCTGTTGTGAATAAAGTATCACCATGATCCTATTCTACTAAGATTGGTGCAAAAGTAATTACAGCTTTGCATTGTTGAACTTTGCTGTTTGATATTGGGATACATTCTTAAATAAGTGTGGTTATGTTATACATCATTTTAATGTACATTTCTCACTTTATGCTTGTTTTTTTTCCCCATTAATGACACTGTTTATTTTATATTTATTTTAGACTAGGAAAATGATGTTAGAAGAAAAAGTAAATTCAAGTGATTTTCTTATTCAAGTTCAAAATGGGTCGTAAAGCAACAGAGACAACTCGCAACATCAACAATGCATTTGGCCCAGGGACTGTTAATGAAAGTACATGCAGTGGTGGTACAAGCCATTTCACAAAGGAAATGAGAGCCTTGAAGAGGAAGAGCATAGTGGCTGTCTATTGGAAGCTGACAATGACCAACTGAAAGGATCTTTGAAGCTGTCCTCTTACAACTACAGAGAAACTGCTGAAGAACTTAACATCATCCATTCTATGGTCATTTGGCAATTGAAGAAAATTGGAAAGGTGAAAAAGCTTGATAAGTGGGTGCCTCATGAGCTGACTGCAAATTAAAAAACCAAAAATGTTTGGAGCGTCATCTTCTCTTATTCTGTGCAACAACAATGAATATTTCTCGATTGGATTGTGACCTGTGATGAAAACTAGAATTTACATGGCAACTGATGATGATCAGCTCAGTGGTTGGTCTGAGAAGAAGCCCCAAAGCACTTCCCAAAGCCAAACTTACACCAAAAATTGGTCATGGTCACCGTTTGGTGGTCTGCCATTCATCTGATCCACTACAGCTTTCTGAATCTCAGCAAAACCATTACATCTGAGAAGTATGCTCAGCAAATTGATAAGATGGGCTGAAAACCTGCTGCTGGCATTGGTCAACAGAAAGGGGCCATGTGTTCTCCACAATGATGCCTGAACACACATCACACAACAAATGCTTCAAACGTTGAAAAAATTAGAATACAAAGTTTTGCCTCATCCACCATATTTATTTTGACCTCTTGCCAACTGACTACCACTTCTTCAAGTATCTTGACAACTTTTCTTCAGGGAAAATGCTTCCACAGCCAGCAAGAGGCAGAAAATGCTTTCCAAGACTTCATCAAATCATGAAGCACACATTTTTTTTATGCTATAGGAATAAACACAGCTATTTCTTGTTGCAAAAATCTATTGATTGCAATGGTTCCTATTTTGATTAATAAAGATGCATTTGAGCCTAGTTATAATAATTTAAAATTGATGATCTGAAACCACAATTATGTTTACACCAACATAATAAGTTCTCTTCTGTCTTACAAAGGAGGAGCTACAAAATATTATCTTCTGAATTGTCTTACCTAACTTGTAGAAGCTCTTAAAGACATAAAGGAGAGACCATTATTCTGAGTATCTGGAGACAGACTCATCTTAATATAGTTTTTGCACTTGTTTCCAGGTGGGATTCCTGTGAATTACTCTGCTAATGTATCTTGAGTTAAGTAGAAGATTCTCCCAATGGTTCTTTAGATTTATCACAGTAAGTCATCAGCAAACTCTTGAAAACCACCTGATTCAATAATATTAGTGGACTTTTGGTGCCACCTCCTCTGACCTTTATTCCATCAACACTTTCAATAACTATGCAAGCTTCCAATTCCCAATATTAAGGCATTTTATATTTGAAATGCAGAAAGGGCTCTGTGTTCCATACAGAATCCTGACTGACATACTGATAGATTTTTACACAGCTAAATCATCTTCACATTTCTGAGACAAATCCTACTTTGAACTTGTAGTAGACCTGGGTTGGGAAGATCCCCTGGAGTAGGAAATGGCAACCTACCCCAGTATTCTTGCCTGGAAAATTCCATGAACAAAGGAGCCTAATGGACTAGAGTCCATGGAGTTGCAAAGAGTCAAACACAACGGAACACACACACACACATTCATCAGCTCTGCCCTCATAATTCCCCACCTTTTGGACACCTGGGTTAATTACACTTCTGGGTCTTCTGATTAGGTGTGACAATGAGACTTACTCTATCCAATATATTGTGAGCAGATGAGAAATGTCACTTCTAAGGCAAACATCAGTTTGTTGGTATAGGGCCTTAGATCATTCTTTCCTCTCCTACCACCATTAACAGTGGTTGTGGCTGATCTTTCTATCTGAGATGTGGAGTAAATGTACAGAACATAGTCACCAGTAGATTCACCATGGATATATAACATAATCCTAGCCACTGTCACTGATGATAATGTATTACTTTTAGTATAACCAAGACCATCCTGATTGGTACAAAAATTGATACTGGAATTAGGGTACTACTCTAATACAAATATTAAAATATTTGTTATTAGTTTAGAGAACAGGAAAAGGACAGGAAGCAAAATGTCTTCATCAGAGCCTGGAGGGATGTTGATGGATATTCTGTATTAGTGAAACACTTGGTAAAACTGTCACCTTAATGAGCTTATATCTTGAGGGAAGATGTTGCAGAATAGAATGTTGAAAGTATTTAATGTTTAAGGTAGATGTTATGTTGCAAGTATTATTAGAAACTGAGCTCAAAAAAGAGTTAGTTGTTTTGAATCGAGAAAGGAAGTATAGTTCATGAAGTTAAGGACCTTTATGTGGGAAAGCCAACTGTTTCTTTATCTCAAATAGTAAGAGATAAAATTAATTACATTTTTGGTACCTCAGTCAGTAAAGAATCTGTTGTTGCAAAAACAACAGATCTCCTGTAGTGCAGAAAACCCAGGTTTTATCACTAGTTTGGAAAGATCCCCTGGAGAAGGAAATGGCAAACCACTCCAGTATCCTTGCCTGGAAAATCCCATGGATGGAAGAGCCTGGTGGGATGCAGTCCATGGGAACACAAAGAGTCAGGCATGACTGAGCGACTAAGACTTTGACATCAAAAGCAAATTCAAATTGATTTTTAAGAAAGGATTAAATACAAAGTATGACTTTTACAACCATGGATAAAATCTTTAATGAATTGTTGGCATCCAAGAGATCTTCCTAGACAAAACAACTCAAGAAAGGCAAACTAAAATGTGATTGCTTTACTACCTATGGGCTTCCCTGGTGGCTCAGATGCTAAAGAATCTGCCTGCAATGCAGGAGACCTGGGTTTGATCCCAGGGTCAGGAAGATTCCCTGGGGAAGGGAATAGTTACCCACTCCAATATTCTTTCCAGAGAATTCCATGGACAGAGGAGCCTAACAGGTTACAGCCCATGGGGTAGCAAAGAATCAGACACAACTGAGGGACTAACACTTTCACTTTTTCACTCCTACGTAAGTGGCCCAAGTTTCCTCTATTTCAGTTTGGACAAAAGAGAAGTCTGAGGGCAAAGAAATACAGAAATGTTTCAAATTTTGGAAGAATGTCTTGAACAGCACTGAAGATATAGATATTTCCATGTGGGGCTAACAGAAATCAATTACACCAAAGTTGATTAAATTTGTAAGAGGTTTGTACATAAGGAAGCTATAATAATTCTAAGCACAAAAGGTTAGTGAGAATGAATCTAAAACAGCTCACTGTGTTGGAATAAAAATGACCCCCGGGCCTTCAAATTTTGCCTTAATCAAATAATTACATGAATTGGACAATGAATACGGAAAAATTTGCCAGAAAGTGGAGCAACAAGTTAAAGATATCAATGTGATGGATGATTATTTCAAAAGGTAAAATCAGGGACTTCTCAAGCATCTGCATTTCCTGTGTAATGGGACTTTTGCAACTTTCACCCATGGTATTTGAGTTCTTGTGAACTGTGTCTCAACTGTTTTGTTTTCAAAATGACAGCATGTATTTTGTAGTTATCCTGTTTAGGGGATTGTAAAATACTGTAGACTCTCAACAAGAACCTGGCTGCTCCCTAGTAAAATTTAATATGTGCAATTTTATGATCTAAAAGTTCTGCCTCTGGGGGCATACCCTTAATTAACAAAAAAAGTTTCAGTCAGTTCAGTTCAGTTGCTCAGCAACCCCATGAACTGCAGCATGCCAGGCCCCCCTGTCCATCACCTGTCATCATCCTCTGTCATCCCCTTCTCCTCCTGCCCCCAATCCCTCCCAGCATCAGTCTTTTCCAATGAGTTAACTCTTTGCATGAAGTGGCCAAAGTACTGGGAGTTTCAGCTTCAGTATCAGTCCTTTCAGTGAACACCCAGGACTGATCTTTAGAATGGACTGGTTGGATCTCCTTGCAGTCCAAGGGACTCTCAAGAGTCTTCTCCAACACCACAGTTCAAAAGCATCAATTCTTCAGCGCTCAGCCTTCTTCACAGTCCAACTCTCACATCCATACATGACCACTGGAAAAACCATAGCCTTGACTAGGCAGACCTTTGTTTGCAAAATAATGTCTCTGTTTTATAACATGTTATCTAGGTTGGTCATAACTTTCCTTCCAGAGAGTAAGCGTCTTAATTTCATGGCTGCAATCAGCATCTGCAGTGATTTTGGAGCCCCAAAAAATAAAGTCTGACACTGTTTCCACTGTTGCCTCATCTATTTCTCATGAGGTGATAATCTAATTGCAGCATCACTGTCCATAGAAGAGAATCAGAGGCTTGTGTCACAAGCAATGATGAATAATAATAACTGTGAAGAAGGGAGTGATCCTTGGTGAAATTACAACATGGAGTTCTATGCAACAGTTGGAAGAAAAAAAAAAGTGTATATGATCTAAATGCATGGATCTTAAATACAATTTGATTAGTGAAAAATCTAAGTAATATATGAAATCTGTTAGATATACAAAAATTAATTTATATATTATATATTAACACAAAGCAATACATATTTGTAATGACACAAATATATCAAATAATTGAATGACTGTGGGGAAGGAGGATGAAAAGAAATGGGGTAGTTTAAAGGGAATACATAAATAAAGATGCATGATGTTGTATGACTGAATGATGTTAATGTACCAAGAAGTTAGGAAGGTGATGACTTGAGTCCTGGACACCTGCTTGTCCAAAATAAGACTGCATAAAATTTAAAAACAAACCAGCTGGCTTTCACAGAGATTATAAGAGATTAAAAATCAATTGATCCTCAATCAGTGACAGGAAATGGAGTGAAAAATCCTGGGAATTGGAACCGTCGAGGTCAGCATTTCAATGTGTATATAGGTTTGGTTTAATGAGATATGGGGGTAAAGGGCAGACTCATGCCTGAACAGGAGACAAGCCTCTTTTTCTACTGGTAAAAAAGAACATTTCATTTAGAATCACCAGGTCTGTTTTTAGGACTTTCCATCTCTATTACTCTGTGAATGATTTTGGGCAAATGCCTTAGTTTATTTAATGATTTGTAAGTAAAATATGTGGTACACAGTCATTGCATGGAGTTAACTAAAATACAGATAAAATGCTGAGCATCTCTGATACGACAGGCAATTTACTATAATCTCTGGTAACACATTGCTAATAATCTCGTAGAGAAGACATACAATTAGAAGGCACATAAATGCTTCAGTGGATTATGAATAATGCTATTCAAAGGCTCACAAAGGATCCAAACCAGTCTCAGATAGGAAACAGAAGCTTTCTAAAAAGAAGTGTTCCAAGTTCACATCTGCAGAATGAGTTAAACACCTGGGGACATGATGCGTGTGTGTGTGTGTGTGTGTGTGTGTGTGTGTGTGTGTCACAGAGACCTACACAGAGAGTTAACTTAAAAGAAGAAATCAAATAAGAATGTATAAATTTAAATTAAAGTTTTAATAACTTATTAACAAAATTGGACTGGAAGAAGCACAAGCTGGAATCAAGATTGCCGGGAGAAATATCAATCACCTCAGATATGCACATGACACCACCCTTATGGCAGAAAGTGAAGAGGAACTAAAAAGCCTCTTGATGAAAGTGAAAGAGGAGAGTGAAAAAAAGCTCAACATTCAGGAAACGAAGATCATGGCATCCAGTCCCATCACTTCATGGGAAATAAATGGGGAAACAGTGGAAACAGTGTCAGACTTTATTTTTTGGGGCTCCAAAATCGCTGCAGATGGTGACTGCAGCCATGAAGTTAAAAGACGCTTACTCCTTGGAAGAAAAGTTATAACCAACCTAGATAGTATATTCAAAAGCAGAGACATTACTTTGCCGACTAAGGTCCATCTAGTCAAGGCTATGGTTTTTCCTGTGGTCATGTATGGATGTGAGAGTTGGACTATGAAGAAGGCTGAGCNTGAAGTTAAAAGACGCTTACTCCTTGGAAGAAAAGTTATAACCAACCTAGATAGTATATTCAAAAGCAGAGACATTACTTTGCCGACTAAGGTCCATCTAGTCAAGGCTATGGTTTTTCCTGTGGTCATGTATGGATGTGAGAGTTGGACTATGAAGAAGGCTGAGCACTGAAGAATTGATACTTTTGAACTGTGATGTTGGAGAAGACCCTTGAGAATCCCTTGGACTGCAAAGAGATCCAACCAGTCCATTCTGAAGGAGATCAGCCCTGGGATTTCTTTGGAAGGAATGATGCTGAAACTGAAACTCCAGTACTTTGGCCACTTCATGTGAAGAGTTGACTCGTTGGAAAAGACTCTGATGCTGGGAGGGATTGGGGGCAGGAGGAGAAGGGGACGACTGAGGAAGGAATGGCTGGATGGCATCACGGACTCGATGGACATGAGTCTGAGTGGGCTCCAGAAGACGGTGATGAACAGGGAAGCCTGGCCTGCTGTGATTCATGGGGTCACAAAGAGTCAGACAAGACTGAGCGACTGAACTGAACTGAACAATATTGAAAATTGAAGCAGCAAGAGTTAGGAGTTAGCAGCAAGAACCAGGAGGGTTTTTATACCATTTGTTCCTAGAAAGTCACATTGGCATTTTCTTCTTAGATTCTAATGGTTAGAAAGCATCTTGCTTTCACATCTTTGTTTCATTCATGGCTCAGTTCTTATGTCTTCCAATTGTCTTGATTTGTCCCCTTAGTCAAAGAAAATAACTATTTTGAGTTTAAACTGAAATGAGTTAACCTTTGAAATTAAAACAGAATGTAAGACTTGCAAAAAAGTTCTAATATGAATGCATATCATGTTTGTGTTGTTTGTGCATGTGTGTGCACTTACATGTGTCTGTATGTGTATGTGCTTTCTTTTTCTTATCCTAAGAGAGAATTCGAACCTGGAAATTATCTGGTTCAACATATTTTTTTGTTCCAGCTCCTTGGATGTTTCTCAGTGGAGAAATTAAAATATACAGAGATATACATTTTACGAAACATCAAACTGCCATGTAATTTCTTATTTCTGTCATGAGAGACACTATTGTAAACCAGGGACAACAATGAAAATATATGTTATAACTTTTGTAAATTTTAGACTAGCATTCACATTTTGTTATGGTGCTTTCAATATCAGAGGATATAAGAAATTATACTGTAAAATAACATATAATAAAATAACAAAATGCCTCATGTGGAGTGTTTTATTATAATAGGATCTATAAAGCAGATTAATATGTGTCACATTAAAATTTAAAATTCTAAAAATAAAGTATATGGAATATTGTTTTAATAAAATATTGATTTAAGATTATTCTTCAAAATGATACNTACTGTAAAATAACATATAATAAAATAACAAAATGCCTCATGTGGAGTGTTTTATTATAATAGGATCTATAAAGCAGATTAATATGTGTCACATTAAAATTTAAAATTCTAAAAATAAAGTATATGGAATATTGTTTTAATAAAATATTGATTTAAGATTATTCTTCAAAATGATACATTTTAAGAGCAGAACCACTTTAATAAACTTGAATTATGTATCTGTACCCTGTACAAAATGTATTTGTGCTTTTAAAAGCTAGCTAGCCCTAAGCTTTAATTTGTTTGATTTTATCTTTATTTTTTCCCATAGGATGCTAAAACTGAACACAGAACCATTCCAAACTCATTTCCACCCACCACTTTTCTATTTTTTCTAAACAAATAAAGCTCTGTTTACTATAACTTCTAAGTGAAGAATGTAGTAGAATTGCTAAAAAACAGATGTGTTTGGCAGAAATTTAAGGCACTAAAAATATTTTGAGTATGGCATTGCTGAACCATCATGACCAGACCACACTTGTTCCATTTCAGTCACTGTAGAAAGAACTCTAATGTTTCTAGACTTTTTGAAGCATGTTACCTAAGCACTTACATCAAAATTACCTGAAATCATCATTAAAATTTCAAATTGTAAGAACCCATCTTAGATTTACTAAGTCAATATTTCTTGTGGTTGAATAAAAGAGTCTGCTACTTAATAAGTTCTCTTGATGATTCTTAATCATGAAGAAGTTTGGGGAAATACTGCTCTGGGAATATGGTTTCATGTTCTGCTCTGCTTCATTTCTTCTTTCTCCTCAACCTTCCCCTCGAATGTACATCCTGGGAAAAAGATCTAGCATACGTATGAGTGCTATTTACTTAGTAAACAATTCCTCATTTGGAAGAATCTGTATGATAGCAAATTTGCAAGAAGGTAAGCATGGAGTTCAGTGTTTTGTTTTAACTTCAGTTATTTCACTTTGAAAGGTCTACAGGAAAATAGAGATGTTTAGATGCCAATTATTCAAACATTTTATTTTTTAATATAAATTTATTTGATTGGAAGCCAATTACTTTACAATATTGTATTCATTTTGCCATACATTGACAAGAATCTGTCACAGGTGTACATGTGTTCCCCATCCTGTACCTCCCTCCCACCTCCCTCCCTGTACCATCCATCTGGGTCATCCCAGTGCACCAGCCCCAAGCATCCTGTATCATGCATTGAACCTGGACTGGCAATTCATTTCACATATGATAATATACATGTTTCAATGCAATTCTCCCAAATCATCTCACCCTTGCCCTCTCCCACAGAGTCCTAAAGACTGTTCTATACATCTGTATCTCTTTTGCTGCCTTGCATACAGGGTTATAGTTACCATCTTTCTAAATTTCATATATATGCATTAGTATACTGTATTGATGTCTTTCTTTCTGGCTTACTTCACTCTGTATAATAGGCTCCAGTTTCATCCACCTCATTAGAACTGATTCAATGTATTCTTTTTAATGGCTGAGTAATACTCCATTGTGTATATGTACCACAGCTTTCTTATCCATTCATCCGCTGATGGACATCTAAGTTGCTTCCACGTCCTGGCTATTATAATCAGTGCTGCGATGAACATCAGGGTATGTGTGTCTTTTTCAGTTCTGGTTTCCTCAGTGTGTATGCTCAGCAGTGGGATTGCTGGGTCATATGGCAGTTCTATTTCCAGTTTTTTAAGGAATCTCCACACTGTTCTCCATAGTGGCTGTACTAGTTTGCATTCCCACCAACAGTGTAAGAGGATTCCCTTTTCTCCACACCCTCTCCAGCATTTATTGTTTCTAGGCTAACAAGCATATGAAAAGAGGCTCAACATCACTCATTATCAGAGAAATGCAAATCAAAACCACAATGAGGTACCATTTCACACCAGTCAGAATGGCTGCTATCCAAAAGTCTGCTCCTGCTGCTAAGTTACTGTAGTTGTTTCCGACTCTTAGCGACACCATGGACTGTAGCCTACCAGGCTCCTCCGTACGACTGAGCAATTTCACTTTCACTTTTCACTTTCATGCATTGGAGAAGGAAATGGCAATCCGCTCCAGTGTTCTTGCCTGGAGGATCCCAGGGATGGGGGACCCAGTGGGCTGCCGTCTATGGGGTGGCACAGAGTCAGACACGACTGAAGTGACTTAGAAGCAGCAGCAGCAGCAGACTTTTGGATAGCAGCTATTCTGACTGGTGTGAAATGGTACCTTATTGTGGTTTCGATTTGCATTTCTCTGATAATGAGTGATGTTGAGCCTCTTTTCATGTTTGTTAGCCATCTGTATGTCTTCTTTGGAGAAATGTCTGTTTAGTTCTTTGGCCCATTTTTTGATTGGGTTGTTTATTTTTCTGGAAATTAAGAAAACAATTCCATTCACCATTGCAACAAAAAGAATTAAATACTGATGAATACATCTACTTAAAGAAACAAAAGACCTATATATAAAAAACTATAAAACATTGGTGAAAGAAATCAAAGAAGACATTAATAGATGGAGAAATATACCGTGTTCATGCATCGAAATAATCAATATAGTGAAAATGATTATACTACCCAAAGCAATCTATAGATTCAATGCAATCCCTATCAAGCTGCTGCTGCTGCTAAGTTGCTTCGGTCATGTCTGTCTCTGTGCGACCCCATAGATGGCAGCCCACCAGGATCCCCTCTCAGAGAAGAAGGGGTTAACAGAGGATGATATGGTTGGATGGCATCACTGCCTCAATGGACATGAGTCTGAGCAAACTCCAGGAGATAGTGAAGGACAGAAATGTTAGTGTAACAGACTATGATCTCTGTTACAAAGTGTAACAGAAGTGTTGTAATAATCAATGAATTTAAAATAATTATGATTAATAAATTAAAAGATCTAAAGATAGAAGTACACAACACACAAAAATATAAAATGTAAACTGGAAGATAGAAATTCTAAGAAAGAATCAAAAGGAAATGCTAGAAATCAAAAACACTGATAGAGAAATAAAGCTTGCTTTTGATGTACTCATTACGAGACCAAACATTATGAGGCTGAAGGAAGAGCTGATAAGCTAGAAGAGAGATCAATATACAATTCTAAAACAAAAGCCAAAAAGAAAAAAACAAAAAACAAAAAACAGAGCATCTGAAAACTATGGCACAATTTTAAGTTTTATCATATATCATGTATATATCATATATACATTGGTATATAAGATTCAGAATAAAGGGAGAACAGGGCAGAAAAAATATTTAAAATTATAGTTACTGAGAAAATTCATAAACTGATAGGCATTCAACCAATGGGGGAAAAATGGTAATTATGTCAAACTTCTTATCAAAAAATATGGAAGAAGAGAGTGGAATACTTAGAGTGCTGAAAAAAGAATTCACCAAACTAGAATTTATTCTCAGCAAAATTATATTTCAAATGTGAAGGAGAAATACAGATTTTTTTAAACAAAGATCAACCAAAAGAATTTATTATTGGCAAACATGCCCTGCAAGAAATGTTTAAAATTCTTCATGGAGAAGGAAAATAATGTAAGTCAGAAATTTCTGCATAAAGAAAGGAAGAGCATCAAAGGAGGAATTGAAGGAAAGCATATTATGTTACCTAAAAATATGTCTCTTTGACATAAAAGTTATTCTGAGCTCAATGCAATTAAGAAGTAGAAAACAGAGGAAAATGTCTAGCAATCTTCCTTAGCTACCTAAAGGTAAGATATAAACTTTCCTTTAACCAGAGACATACTTTTGTCAACCCATAGAGAGTGTGACAATCTACCAAAAGAAAAAAAAAAAAAAAGAACAAAGAAAAACCAAAAAAACCCATCTTACTCAATTAGTTTCCTCCTGAATATCCTGAATATCTACCTTCCCCATGGTTTGTTACCCTTGAAAACTATAACTGTNGACAATCTACCAAAAGAAAAAAAAAAAAAAAAGAACAAAGAAAAACCAAAAAAACCCATCTTACTCAATTAGTTTCCTCCTGAATATCCTGAATATCTACCTTCCCCATGGTTTGTTACCCTTGAAAACTATAACTGTTTTCCTTTGTCCAGGCATCTCTCTACAAATTTAATGTTCTTTGTCGAAGGTACAACACAAGATGAAATTCTAAGCCACCACTTTGTTGTAGTTATAACTGTATACTGCAAACTCTGGAACAATCACTGATTTTGTTTTTCAAAATACAATTGTTGTGGGAGGAAATAAATTTGAGTCATATAAAATCTTAAACTAAAATTGGGAAAGAAAGAAAAAGTGAACAAAGAGAAATAAAAAAAAATCTGCAATGAATAAAAGCAAGTCTTCCAGGCTCCTCTGTCCATGGGATTTTCCAGGCAAGAATATTGGAGTGGATTGCCATGACCTTCTCCAAGGGATCTTCCTGACCCAAGGACTGAACCCACATCTCTTATGTCTCCTGCCTTGGCAGGAGGGTTTTTTTTTTTTACCACTAGTGCCACCTGAGAAGCTTTCAATTAGAAAAATAGCATATTTAATTTAACTATACGAATAATCATTTCAAATAAGAATCATCTAAATACACCAAATAAAAGACAAATATTTAGAGTGACTTTAAAAACAGATCCAAACTATTGATTGAATCAGTCAATCCACTTTACTAATAAAGATTCAGATTGGTTAAATGAAGTGGAATGGAGAAAATTACACAGTGCTAACTAAACAAAACTACAGCAGATATATTAATTTCAAAGCAGAACTTGGAATAAGAATATTATCAGGAGTAATAAGTAGTAACATAATAACAAAAAGCAATATAAAGGGACCAATTATCCAGGAAGACATAACAATCCCTGATGAATGTACACATAAAAATAGAATGTCAATATACAGGAGCAAAATCTGTAGAAATACAAAGAAAAATCACTAATATACCACTATAATAGTAGATAAATACTCTTTTTTGATAATTGATGAGTTATTCAGGCAGAAAATTAATAAAAATTATAACTGATCTGAATAAAGCTACTGATTCAATTGATCTATAATTTATATTCTATATATTCTAATTTATATTATATAAATTAACATTTATGAATATTCCATATCATCTCAGCAGAGTCCATATTTCTGTTTCAATTTCACATGGAATGTTCACTGAAATAAATTATGTTCAAGCTTTAAAATATAGTATCAAATTTAAAAAATTAAAAAACACACAAAGTTTATTTCAGATTTAAGTGAGAACTGAAAATCTCCATATGTTTATAAAGTATATAGGACACATTTAAATAATTCATTAGCCAAAAATGTCTCAAGACCAATTAAAAATATTTCTAACTAAATAAGAATAAAATTACAACCAATCAAACTTATTGATGCAATGAAATATGTCTACTTGGAAATTAATAGCACTAAATGCATATGTTAGAAAAGAAGAAAAAATCTAAATTCAATAACTTAATATTCCTACTTGACATCAAGAAAAATAATAGTTGACACTTAAAAACAAATTATAGAAAAAGAAATAATAAAAATCAGACTACAGATCAAGGAAATTGGAAAACAAAGAGCAACTCAATGAAATATAAAACTTTTCTTTGAAAGATGTAAAACTGATAAACTTATAATTGGGTAATCCAGAATTAAAAAGGAGAATACACAAACTGAAAGTATTGGAAATGAAAGAGTAGACCATAGTCATTAGTCCTACAGAAATTAAACTATTAATATGAGAATACTATGAATAAATCTGTGCTCACAAATTTCATAAATTATATGAAAGGTAGCAATATTTTAAAAGGTATAGCTACCAAAATACACACACATTTCAATAGATAATCAATAAAAAAATTTAGTATCTCCTAAAGAAATCGAGTCAATAATGAATAGCATTTCCAAAGAGAAGGCACCAGACCAGTTAAAATCTGGGCAAATAAACTGAAGAGATACACAGATGGTAAGTAAGTACATAAAAAGATATTCAACATTATCTGTGTTTAGAAAAATTCAAATTGTGATAGCTATCAGATTAGGATGAGTGAAATCCAAAACTGACAACAGCAATTTCTGGAGGTGATACAGAGCAACCAGAACTCATATTGTTTGCAAGTTGTTGTTATCTTTGTTCAGTCATTAAGTCCTGTTCAACTCTTTGTGACCCCATGAAGCATGCCAGGCTTCCCTGTCCTTTACTATCTCCTTCACTGAACTCCCAGAATTTGCTCAAACTCATATCCATTGAGTACATCATACCATCCAACCATCTCAACCTCTGTCACCCACTTCTCCTACTGCCCTCAATCTTTCCCAACATCAGAGTATTTTTCAATGAGTTGGCTCTTTGCATCAGATGGCCAAAGTACTGGAGCTTCAACTTCATCATCAGTCCTTCCAATGAATATCCAGTGTTGATTTTCTTTATGATTCATTAGTTTGATCTCCTTGCTGTCCAAGGGACTCTCAAGAGTATTCTCTAGCACCCCAATTTGAAAGCATCAATTCTTTGGTGCATAGCCTTCTTTATGGTCCAGTTTTCACATTTGTACATGACTACTAGGGAAACCATAGCTTTGACTATATGGACCTTTGTTGATTGCAGGTAGAAATACAAAAGGGAACATTCACTTTGGAAAACAGTGTAGCAGTTTCTTAAAAAGCAAAACCCTTTCATCCAACATTGTGCTCCTAGATATTTACCCAATGATTTGAAAATTTATGTCCATGCTAAAAACTATTTGCAAATATTTATAGCACTACTCATAATTTCCAAAATATTGAAGCAACCAAAATGTCCTTCAACAAGTGAATGGATAAAAAACACTGTGGCACATCCATAAGTTGAAACAGTATTCACTGACAAAAGCATAACACTACTGAAATAATCAGGGCCTAAAATAATATATGAGTACATTTATATAAATTTCAAAATTAGAGAAAAGTACCCTATGGTGTCAGAAGCTGGTGTTTGTCTTTCAAGTGGAGAGGAGTAGACACTGCAAAGACACAATGGGATTATAGGAGTTCTTGTCAGATTCATCCTCTTGTCCTGCTTGCTTGTCTTGTCTTGCCTTGCTTCTGAGTGTGTTCATTTGCAACAATTGATTTAGCTATATGCTTAGGATTTTCGCATTTTTTTACTCATTAGCTTTGTTTCTTTGGGAAAGTTGTTTAACCTCTGTGAGTCTAGATTTGTTTGATATGTAAAATTGTTATGAAAATATAGAGTTTTTGAGGATTAGTTAAATATGAAGTATCTGGCACAAGCATTTGCAAAATACAAAAATGTTAAATAAATAGCAGCTACAGTTTAAAACCTAAAAGGTTATTCCAGCTATGAACATTTTTAAAACCTCAAATCTAATAGTTTTGAGAATTGTGTAGTCAAGAAACAAACATTTATTTCACAAATAGTTACTAAGGAAAAGTACAATGTGGACAAAATTATTTTAGATACTTGTATACATCAGTTCCCAGACCAAGTGAAAATCCCTGTCTCTTTGGACAGGGATTCAAGTGGGAAGGACAGATATTACACATAAGAAATAGATACATTATAAATACATTTTTAAAAGATTTTTTTGATGTAGACCATTTTTAAAGTATCTATTGAATTTGTTACAATATTGCTTCTGTTTTATGTTTTGGTTTTTAGCTGCAAGTCACATGGGATCTTAGCTCCCTGACCAGGGTCAAATCCACAACCCCTGCA
>SJYX01012988.1:33962-53416 GCA_006410675.1 Oreotragus oreotragus | reverse complement strand
ATGCATTGGAGAAGGAAATGGCAACCCACTCCCGTGTTCTTGCCTGGAGAATCCCAGGGACTGGGGAGCTTGGTGGGCTGCCGTCTTGGGGTTGCACAGAGTCGGACATGACTGAAGCGACTTCGCAGCAGTAGCAGCAGCATGATGATCATTCATAGATATATTGTAAGGAAAGAACGATTTGTTAACAGGAAACAAAAAGCTAGGTGTTATACAGCTTAATTATTCCTCAAAGACATCACCCAGCAAGAAGTCAAGTCTACAGTCTTGCCCAGGCTTTGAAATCGGACAGTTCAGTTTTAGAATCCTGGCTTTACTTCCTATGAGCTGAAGTTCATGGAAAAGCGAGTAAAGATCTCTGAGTCTTATTTTGCTTATTTATTAAAATAGGAATTGTGATACCTTCCCTTCAGTGTTGCGAGAATTCCAAGATGATTTATGTAAAATACCCAGCACATTATGGGTTTCATTCACTCTTCTCTTTAATCTTCAGTAAGTGATAATGGCTTGGGGGTTGGTTACAGCTGGAGGCTATCCAGCTTTGTATATGTCTAAGTCAGCAGCTCAAGATTATTCCCCTCCAGGAGAAAAGTGCCTTTTCTTCCTCTGACTTCTGCATTTAAGACTCAATCTTTGTCCTTGAAGAGCACAACAAAGGAAGATTCAAAATATAATTACAATGTTAATATAAGAAATATCTAGGCTTGCACACATGACTGAATAAATAGCATCTTTTGGAAGATTTTCTCTGCAGTGACTTGCAAATAGCAACTGTAACTTAATTATTCAGAGAAGTTCCAGGCATAGCTCCTTTGCCTTTGTACCTCCCTCTTCTGGAACACTGACAAATCAATCCTTGGGAGACTTTCAGCAAGTTATTTAGAAGGTTATTCCAACTTGGATATAAGATACTTGGTCCCAAAATATCATATTTGCTAAAGGATCAACTCCTGATCAGAAAATGCTTATAGTCTGCTTCTTTTAAATATTTCTCTAAATGAGCCAATAGGTCAATTTTTTGCTTATATTAAGTCCAGTTTTTTTTTTTNATAAGATACTTGGTCCCAAAACATCATATTTGCTAAAGGATCAACTCCTGATCAGAAAATGCTTATAGTCTGCTTCTTTTAAATATTTCTCTAAATGAGCCAATAGGTCAATTTTTTGCTTATATTAAGTCCAGTTTTTTTTTTTCTCATATTAAGTCCAATTTCTGAGGTTTGCAACTGTAAGAGTTTGATACATAAGAATTATAAATTATATTTCCCCCCTTTTCAACTACATCTCTCCTGTATTTTAGGGCAGGACCATAGCCTTTAAGGGCTTCCCTGGGGGCTCAGATGGTAAAGAATCTGCCTGGAATGTGGAGATGGCTCCTTGGGTGGGGAAGATCCCCTGGAGAACGGAATGGCTCCCCACTCCAGTATTCTTGCCTGGAGAATCCCATGGACAGAGGAGCCTGGCAGGCTACCGTCCATGGGGTCACAAATAGTTGGACATGACTGAATGACTAACACACAGCCATCAAGCGTAAGCCTGTCCTCACACACTTACCTCAGTTCAGAAGGGACCCAGACATTTCTTATATTTAGAAGGAAGAAGCAAGCAACTACTGATGGGAAGGATGTTCCAACCTAGACTCAGCAGGAGCAAAATACTTCATCCAAATAAATGTTACACCTACTACCTATAATGTTCTGTTTCTTTCTTTTTAGCAAGGCACTTCTCTTCTTTCCTTTAAACATCCGTGTGTGTTAGCTGCTCAGTTGTCCGACTCTTTGCGACCCCATGGGCTGTAGCCCGCCAGGTCCCTCTGTCCGAGGAATTCTTCAGGCAAGAACACTGGAGTGGATTGCCATTCCCTTCTCCAGGGGATCTTTCCTACCCAGGGATTGAGCCCAGGTCTCCTGCATTGCAGGCAGATTCTTTACTGTCTGAGCCACCAGGGAAGTCCCTCTTAAACATCTTAANCTCTGTCCGAGGAATTCTTCAGGCAAGAACACTGGAGTGGATTGCCATTCCCTTCTCCAGGGGATCTTTCCTACCCAGGGATTGAGCCCAGGTCTCCTGCATTGCAGGCAGATTCTTTACTGTCTGAGCCACCAGGGAAGTCCCTCTTAAACATCTTAAGCGTCTGTTAACTTAGCATGAAGCACACTCACTTTTAAAGCTCCTTCCCGAGCTTGCATCCTGAGCTTCCTGTCTGACATCCGCCGATGAACACTGTCCCTGCTTTAGACACACAGTCATCAGTACCTGTGACCAGTGAGTGAGCAGGCTCCTTGACACCCTTCCTCCTCTGCTGTCATGCTGTGACCGCTGCTCCAGGTCAGGCCCCCCTTTCTGCCTGCCAGTCCTCCTCAGCAAAGCAAAGGAGTCCTGTTTAGGAGGAAGACTCTAGGGTGACTGCACACATCTACTCCTTTTTAAGATGTTAATCTGCCCCAGCACTCCTTGCTGTTTTTTTTGCATTTTTAACAGGAGGAAATGTATTTGCCATGACTGGAACAGCAGCCATTGTCTTGGCTCTGTTTTCTTCTGAAGTTGTAAGTTTTAGTGTATTTCATCTTCAGTGGTTTCAAGCAGCATGCATCCCTTGCCTTTGTAATTGCTTAAGCCTATACTATCATGTAATGTAGTTTTTTTTTTAATGTTTCTTTCTTTTATTAAAAAAAAAAACAAACAAACATTTTGGAGTGTGGTGTGCAGACATACCTTCCATGGCTTTGGGTAGGACACAGGCTCCAGATAGAAAGACGGGCGTTGTGAAGGGACATGCCTCGGAGTCTAAAGGGGCTGAGCCCCTCAGCACTTCTGGGCAGGGCTCGGGCATCATGGTGGGCAGGTGGGCCAGCTGACATATGGCCACCATGGCTGGCGTGCAGCATCACCCCTCCCAGGCAGTCAGGTCTGCCGTCTGCGTCCACGGCTACAGGGGCTGGGAGGGGTCATCCAGGGAGACTGGACAGGCTCATGACTATAGCGTGGTTGCCAATTACGAAGCTAAGATGTGATTCAAGCTGGTCAGTGTCCCCGTGAGCTGGAAGATTATGGACAAGCTTATTTTGCCTATCTATTGAAGTGGGAACTGTGACACCTCCCTTTCAGTATTGTGAGAATTCCAAAGATGATTTATGTTAAATGCCAGGCACATGATGGGTTTCATTCACTCCGCTCTTTAATCTTCAGCAAGTGATACCGCTTGAGGGTTTGCTATAGCCGGACGCTATCCAGCTTTGTGAGTGTCTAAGTCAGCAGCTCAGGGTTACTCCAGGCCAGGAGAGAAGTGTCTGGGTCGAAATGCCAACATGATTAGGCTAGATCATTACAAGGGACTGAGACAGATGAAGGAGGAATGACTATCTCTCTCTTCTCTTTTGGGATTGCAGTCTGGAGGGATCACAAATGGAACACCTCCAGTGGCCATCTTTCTCACTGTGCAGAAAGAACCTGCCTGAGTGAAATAATGGAGAAGGAAGCCAGCTCAGGGAGGCAGGAGAGAGCTCAGCGACCAGCAGGAGGTTCACCCATGCCTGGACTTTAAGCAAACTTTCTGATGTTTATGACAGGAAAACTCTGAAATATACAGCTTAAAATCATCTTTCCCCTCCTTGTTAAGCACATCTCTTCCATATTTGGGGCCAAGGCTTTATCCATCAAACACAGGCTGGTACAATATTGGGACACTGAAATAATGAACAAATATTCACAAGCAAGAACAAATATACACAATAGTCACCTGTAATGAACAAATATACACAAGATATTATGTATCTCTTCACTTTAACAAACCCCTGAGCTAGACTGCTGCTGCTGCTAAGTCGCTTCAGTCGTGTCCGACTCTGTGCGACCCCATAGACGGCAACCCACCAGGCTCCCCCATCCTTGGGATTCTCCAGGCAAGAACACTGGAGTGGGTTGCCATTTCCTTCTCCAATGCATGAAAGAGAAAAGTGAAAGGGAAGTCGCTCAGTCGTATCCGACTCTTAGCAACCCCACGGACTGCAACCTACCAGGCTCCTCCATCCATGGGATATTCCAGGCAAGAGTACTGGAGTGGGGTGCTATTGCCTTCTCCATGAGCCAGACTGGGACCATGTATTTGTTTCAAGTCAAATTTGAAAGCTTTAAAGCTATTCTTATGCATGTATCTTGCCATCTCAGTTTTGACTGGGAGCTCTCCTGAATACTGCCCAGTATATTGCAGGTACAAAATCCCTTACCCAAAGTCTCGGGGGTCATTTGTGTTTCAGAATTCAGAATATTTTCAATTTTAGAAAGGTGACACAGGGCATCAAAGTCCCCAGTGCGTCTCAGGAAGTTTCTTGTGACTAAATGCAGTGATATATTTGCATGTGATATTAACACTGATGGGAGTAAATGAAGACTGAATAACCTCATATTATTATGGGTCAAGGTTTGCAAACAAGTGAGTCTTTAAATAATTTTGTATTTTGGAACTTCTGAGGGTTTAGAATTGGGCGTCAGGGTCTGTGTCCCTATTAGCTGTCCCTCATCACTCTTACTTTCTAATATTTAGGTGCCTTTGCTTCCTCAGTCTGATTTCATCTTCCAGGATTACAAGAGTATTGAGTAATAAGTGGCAGGGAACATTCTTGCTTTAGTCCTGACTCCAGCAGGAAATCCACTCCAGTATTCTTGCCTGGAGAATCCCATGGACGGAGAAGCCTAGTAGGTTATAGTCCACGGGGTTGCAAAGAGTCGGACACGACTGAGCGACTTTACCTACCTACCTTCCTACCTACCAGCAGGAAAGAACATATTAGGGGTGTGTTGTGCTAATTTATGACAGTAACATCTAGAGAAAAGAGGTCATTTTGCTTACGTCTATGTAGCTATTAACTTGTGGCTGTAAAAATGTAAATGCTAATGATTCTACTTTCTATGGGATTATAAGAAATTAATCCGCATAATATTAAGAAGCTCTTGTTTTAAAAGTTAAGTTTGTTTATTTATTTTCTTTCTCATCTTCATTTCTTTGTGAAGGCTTTCTCTAGCGCGGGGCGTGGGGCTCACTGCTGTGGGGCGTCTCACTGCCGTGGCTTCTCTTGTTGGCCCACACGAGCTTCAGTAGTCATGGCCCATGGGCTTAGTCACTCCGCGGTGTGTGGAATCCTCATGGGCCAGGGATCAAAACTATGTCCCCCGCAGTGGCAGGCAGATTCTTATCCACTGGACCACCAGGGAAATCCAAGAAGCTCTTCTACTTAAACATTTTCAAAATGTTATAAAATGAATCTTTTCTACCTTTTTTCTTATGTAATTTGGGTTTCCCCTCCAAAGACAAAGAAGATATTTACAGAATTAATAAAAGATCTTTCTAAGTAAATGGATGGATCCAGACAAAGGTGTAACAAATTATTTTACAATTATAATCTTCACCACAGATTTTCTAGAGGGTTGACAGTTGGAATGGAAATATAAAGCCAATAATTATCTAAAGACTGATTTAGTCTTTATGCTTTTAAGAATAGCTCAGTGGATAAAGAATCTGCCTGCAATGCAGGAGACACAGTAGATGTGGGTTCAATCCAGCAGTAATTTCAAGAAAATACAACCTGAAAAAAAAATATGTATATATAACATGAAAGCTAAACTATTTAAAAGGAATGGGAGAAAAAGTAAAAATATACCTTCAATAGAGTGCTTTAGAAAGATCACTGGGAAACCTGCAAAAAAAAAAAAAAAAAATCAGAGTCAGAAAAAGCGATAGACAGAGTCCAACAAGAGTTACCAAGCAAACAATAACCAAAATATACAAAACCCCACAAAACTATGGGGAGAATATCTCACCTGTAAATGATAAACAGGTGTACATCAAACAGAGTATATCAAAGAAACAGAGCATATCAAAACTGTTTTAGGAAAGAAAGATACATTTAGGATCAGTTTGAAGTTTGTGAGAAAAGATTGAAATAAATACAGAGAAAATAAAGAAGAGAAAGCCGCTCTACCAAGCCCCTAACAACAAAATAAAAGGAATTGTGGATCCGAGTGCACCACACCTGCAGATGTGTGAGAAAGCGATGCTGGCGTGTCTGGCCTCTGAGATTCAAGTCCCAACTCCTGACCCCTCCTCCTCGCCCCCAGCACTGGGACTTTCCCCAGGGTCCTCACTAGCGTGTTGCAATCCAGAAATGAGCCAGAACCATTAACAAAACGTAAACTCCCCTCACCATCCCCACCCCTTGGGCCACTAAGCTGCCCTTCCCTCCAGGACGATTTGTTTGGACAGAACTAAGCTCTGTAGAATCAAGCAGATCATAACATTTAAAAAGGAAAGTGAAATTCTATTTTAAGGGAAACTTGCTGAAACAATGCAGAGACCAGCTATTTTTGGATCACAAAATACTTTCATATCTTTAAGGAGAGACTATTCTGTTTCCTGTATAGCCCCTGACAGGAAATACTAGCTATTAAAAATTGTTGCAATTCTATTATTTTACTTATTTTCTACAAATAATTTTCTCAGCTCAGTCTATTATCATGATACTATGATAATTTATCTTCTGGTGGATAAAGTGTTAAGCTTTAACATGTCTAAAATATACCAATAGCTAGAGTATTGTGACTTGCTTGCTATCAGAGGACTTGTTTTTTCTTGGAAGAGTCAGGTTTTAGCTTTTTAAAGAAAGAGCCCAGGGGCATTCCTGATGGTCCAGTGGTCAGAACTCGCCACTTCCACTGCTGGGTCCTGGGTTCAAACCCTGACTGGGGAACTAAGATCCCACAAGTCACACTGTGTGGCAGAAAAAAAAAAAGAAAGGAAGGAGCACGATTGTAAGAGAGAAAGCTCTTTCCAATTTAAAAGGGTCTGAAGAATGAGACAGAAGGTCATTTACAAGCATGTGCGTTGAGCATTTATACCAAACCACCCCAGAGCAGTAAGTCTACACCCCAGCCCTCACTGCGGTCCCTATGGGAAGATGGAGAGAGATGGCCTGCCTCCCTGTCCTTCTCCACCAGAACGTGTTGAATGGATTCTCTTCTGCAGAAATAGAGCTTGGGGACTGAAAGATGGGGACTGAGGACTAGAGTTTACCTGGAAGCTGAGCCTGACTGAGAGCAAAAACACTGGCCAGTGTTCAGTTTGGAGGATTGTCACAGGAGCTGGGAGCATACAGGTCCCCACTGAGGGTTCTCAGGAAGGAAATCAGCCCCAGTCTATCTCTCTATGGGTTACTGTAAGTCTTAAACAAAAAATCAATGGGACTACTTCTAGATCTAGGCCCCAAAGAACTGAAAGCAGGGACTCAAGCAGACACTTGAACACCCATGTTCATAGCAGGGCTCTTCCCAAGGGCCAAACAGTGGAAGCAATCTAAACGTCTGTCAACAGACCCGTGAATACACAATCACGGTAGATGCACACAAGGAGTGTCATCTTGCCATCCAAAGAGAATGAAATTCTGATCTAGGTGTCCTTGTGGGTGAGCCTTGGAAACACGCTGAGCAAAATAAGCCAAATGCAAAAGGATGACTATGATACCACTGCGACCCCATTGCCTGCAGCCCGCCAGGCTGCCAGCTTCCTCTGTCTGAGGAATTTTCCAGGCAAGGGTACTGGAGGGGGTTGCCATTTCCTTCTCCAGGGGATCTTCCCAACCCAGGGATCAAACCTGGGTCTCCTGCACTGTGGGCAGACTCTTTACTGTCTGAGCCATAAGGGAAGCCCATATGAGGTACCTAGAAGAGGCAAATTCATAGTAAACAGTAGAGAAAGGACTGTGAGGAGTGCGTAATGGGGCATTACTGTTTAATGTACAAAGTTGGGACTAACCTGGTGGTCCAGTGGCTAAGGCTCCATGCTGCCAATGGAGGGGGCCTGGGTTTGATCCCTGGTTAGGGAACTAGATCACATATGCCACAACTAAGAGCTCAAATGCGGCAGCTAAAATTCTGCACGCAGCAACTAAAAACGAGATCTTGAATGCTGCAATTAAAAGACACTGCATGCCACAACTAAGACCAGGGGCAGCCAAATACATCAATAAAAATAAATATTTAGGAAAAAAAGAACAGAGCTGAGCTGGCTATGCTAGTGCTTTTGCCTTGAAAAAAACTGGTTCAGAGCTTTTGTTTAGCGTGATGAAAATGAAAAGAACTTTATTTAGTTGTGATATCTATATAGCATTGTGAAGTACTTACTGCCTCCAAACTACACACCTGAAGTAGCTAAAATGGCAGATTTTGTGTTATGTATATTTTGCCACAATCAAAACCAAAAACAAAATAAAAGGCAATGTAATACTCAAAACTTAAAATTGCCACAAATTTCCCTTGTCTGCCTGACACAGTGATTCTCCCAATAAATGCTAGTTTCTCTTCCTTCTCTAACTCCACCCTCCCAACCCCCCACATCCCCCACTCTTGGCTCTTAGGTAATAATTGATGCTCCAGGATACCTCCATATATTTAATTTATTCTTACTTTGGAGAAAGTTATTCTTAAACATCCTTGAAAGAGGTTGCAAAGCAAGACTCAATTCTAAGAGTTTCCTTTCTGTCTCTGTTGTCATCAGGGTCCCCCTCTCTATTTTCCCAACCACGGACCCATGAGGGCCTCATCATTAAGAAAACCAACTAACCAACCAACCAACCAAACAAAAAACCTTGAAACCATATTTTCCTCCAGAAACTGCCCCAACTCAGAACTGCCTGTCCTGTTTCTACTCAACTCTGTCCTTGACCACTGCCATCTGGCCTCCCTCACCACCACACAGCTGAAATGACTGGTGTCAAGAGGACCAGTGATTCCCCCTTTGCCCAAACCAAGGGCCAGTGCCCACCTTCCTTGGCCTCACTCTGGCATCTAGTGGTGCCCACTTCCTCTTGATGCACCATCTTTTCTTGGCTCCTTTGGTGTCTTCTCCTGGCTTTGACATTCTCTCTTGATCTCCTTTGCTGATTGCTTCTCTGGTATTCTAAAGTTTGAAGCTCATTTTCTGTTCTATACTTTTGCCCTCAATGATCTCATCCTACGTCCTGGCTGTAAATGCCATTCATAAGCTAATGACTTCAAATTTATAACTCTAGTCTTGACCTTTCTCTTGAACACCAGGCTCATAAATTCAGGGGCCGACTGAACTTCTCCAAGACCATTTGATAGGCATCTCAAATTTAAGAGATCTAAAAAAGAACTTTTTTCCCATCTTAACTGCCCCACTCACAAACAAGCTTTTTCTTCATCTTCCCATCTTGACCAATATAACTACCACCTACAGCTCAAACCCTACAGACCTGAACCCTGCTGAAAGCCTGCGATGGCTTCCTACTGCGCTCAGAATGAAGGACACTCTAGACGAAGTCGATCAGGCTGAGCTGAGCAGGCCCCTGCCCACCTCTGACATCATTCGGCACACCCTCTCTTTCTCTCAGGGTACTATGTGTTGAGTCTTCGGTTCCCAGGACACATTGAGCTCAGTCCTGCATTTGCGCCAGCTGTTTGCCTGCCTGGAAGGCCCTCTCCCCAGATACAGATTCAGCTGATTTTTTCCCTTTGGCTTCTCTGTGCGGTTTCTGGAATCCTCAGTTTCCCGACCAGAGATTGAACCCAGGCTCTCAGCAGTGAGACTATGGAGTCCTAACCACTAGGCAACCAGGGAATTCCCAGCTGATTCTTTCTTGTCATTTAAGTGTCTGCTCAGATTACATTCCCTTAGAGGAGATTTGCTTTACCTTCTCATCTAAAGTGACGTTTTCCCCACTGTTATTGTTGTATCCTCCTCTTTCAGAATTCATCAGTATTTGCCATTATTTTGAGTATTTCTTGTTTGTTTGATTTTTTTAGATTTTCTGTTTTCTCCAGTTAGAATGTAAGTTCCATGAGACAGAGAATGTCATCTGTCTTGTTTACTGGGTAACTAGAGCCTGCCTGGAATGTGAGGTACTTAATAAAAATCTGGACATAAATGAATGAATAATTCTCACTTTAACAAATGCATAGCTGATAGGGACTTCCCTGGTGGTCTGGCAGTTA
Source organism: Oreotragus oreotragus (assembly GCA_006410675.1). Lineage (NCBI taxonomy): Eukaryota > Metazoa > Chordata > Mammalia > Artiodactyla > Bovidae > Oreotragus > Oreotragus oreotragus. The sequence continues at coordinate 43,417 of SJYX01012988.1, read as the reverse complement.
AGACTCTGTACTCCCAATGCAGGGGGCACAGTTTCAATCTCTGATCTGGGAACCAGATCCCATTTGCCACAACTAAGATCAGGCACAGTTAAAATAAATAAATAAATACAATAATTTTTAAAAGGCAGTGCATGGCTGATTGCTTTAAACGTTGGTAAGCTGGCACTGGGCTGACTCCCATGTCTCTGTTGGATTCAACCACCCAGGGAAGCAGAATGTCTCAGGGTCTTGGAAGGGCAGACCTACAATATATTAATATTTATGTAATGGCCTTTGAGTTTATGCGCACTTTGCCTTGGTGAAGTAGAGCAGGCAGCATGGATGGTCTGCTGAACCTCTGTGTCTAGAATGTTCTGTCTAATGAGGCCCACAAGCAATATTATTCTATAGCATTCTGGCTCAAAGCCCCCATTTTCAGACGCTCTGCCAGCTGGATGGTGTCAAAGGAATTTGAAATCATTTTGTTTGGTTGCATCTCACCAACCTGTTTAGGAAGCTGGTGAAGAAAACCATCCCAGGATTGGCTTGGAAAGGTCTCTTTTTCAAGGAAACTTGACTGCAAACTGATTTGTTTGATGAATTTGGGAGAGAGAGACAGCAAAGATGAACAGTGAATACTGGAATCTGAAATATGGCCCTGGTAAAGATTGATCATGTCTGCCTGGGTCCTGCCAAAGAGTAAAGAGGAGATAAATCCCCGCAGGCTAAATATGACAGGCAATTTGCAGTAGTTGGTGAGTAGTTGGATCATGATGATTTTCCTAGACTAAGATTCTTTGAAGATGGCTTGTGAACTGTAATCATTAGAAATTCACAGATGATAGTCATGAAGTTAGTGGCCTCCTGACCAGGCATTGGACTAGGAGTCTGTGTGTATGGTCTCATTTGATTCTCACAACAGTCCTATGAAACCTTAACATTATTGCTATCAATCTTACTATTGCTACAAAACTCACCCAAAGCTGTACAGGAAGTAAGCAGCAGCCTTTCCACAAACTCTTTGTCCATTTTCTCAAATTAGGAATCCTTATTCAGATGATCTATGAGTGGGCTTCAGAGTTCCTGCAAACTCCATGAAATTGTGTGTGAAATTTTTCATCTCATGCAAACATTTCTGGAGAGAGAGTTTACAATTCTCATCAAATTTTCTAAGGTGTTGTAACCACAAAAGATTAAGAAACACTAAGAAAGGGGAAAAAAGGACTTTCCTGGTGGTCCAGTGGTTAAGATTTTGCCTTCCATTGCAGAGGGTGTGGGTTCGATACCTGGTCAGGGGAGGTGAGATCCCACATGCCTCATGGCCAAGAAACCAAAGCATAAAGCAGAAACAATATTGCAACGAACTCAATAAAGACTTTAAAAATAGTCCACATATAAGAAAATCTAAAACAAAAAGAAAGAGAAAAGGATTAAAATTTGGCCTAGAGCCATTTCTATACTTTGTTTTGTCTAAAACTTAAATGTGCTGTGCTTAGTCACTCAGTCGTGTCTGACTCTTTGGGACTCCATGGACTGTAGCCCTCCAGGTTCCTCTGTCCAGGGGGATTCTCCAGGCAAGAATACTGAAGTGGGTTGCCATGCCCTCCTCCAGGGGATCTTCCCGATCCAGGGATCAAACCCAGGTCTCCCGAATTGCAGGCGGAGTCTTTACTGTCTGAGCCACCAGGGAAGCCCCTGAAAGTTATCTATTCACCAAGAAAACAACCTTTCTTTGCACTTTCCTTCTTTAGTGTGTATAAGGAAAAAGGAAAGCAAGTGGTATGTCGAAGATGCTTTTTAAAATTACACTCCCACCAAGAACCAATAGCCACCCTAGAGTATAAGTGCTGAGTTCTAACTTCTGCTCTCCTCAGAAGCCCGAGGCCCAATATTTCTTATTCCTTTGGTGTCCAAATGGAAAAGTGCATACAGCTTTGTTTTCCTTGTGATGAAAACCGAAGATACATGAGAGCTTTTCAAAGACGAATATTTCTTGACCATAGATCACCTGCCAAGCTCTTTGCTTTGGCTGAGACCAAAAACATGTGTGGAACAGTTCTTGACTCCAGAGATCAATACTTGAGTAGGGGAAGCAGATAGGCAAGAGTACAACTTCCTTCATGTATAAAGAATCTCTATAAATCAGTGCAAAAGACTAACTTCCCAGTGAAAAGTTTGCAAGGGCTATTAAGCGGCAAGCCCCAGAAAAGGAAATGCACAGCATTCTGAACCATGAAACTATGTTTTACCTGATTCATAATGTGAGATATACATGGGAAACTAAAATGAGATGGCATGGCTTACCTTCAACTGACAGAGGTATAAAATCTGGCAACCGTTGTGTTGGCAAGGGACCAGGAGAAAGACACTATCACCTGTATTACTGGTGGGAATATACATGAGTAAAACATTTATGGAAGATCATTTGATGGCATTCAACACTTAACATCAAAGGGACAGAAGAGCCAATGGAAAGAGTTTCCAAAACTTGAACAACCTGATTTATAAAATAAATAAAATACTGTTGGAATTGTAACCTAGAGTACGATATAAACATCCATGAGTCCATACTGATATAAGGAGGTCAATAAATAAATAGGAAGAAGAGACAAATTTCCACTGCAGAAAAATTCCAAGTAATTTATACAGAAATTCTGCTTTCAAGGAGGTAGGATGTAACTTTCACCATTGGCTGCATGATCATGGCTTCCTCCCAAGAGTAAAGGGGTGGGGAGTGGTTTTAGCGAAACTTGACACATAGCACTGCAGCTGAATGATCAAGGTCAACATCAACAGCACTAAGTTATGTTGATAGTATGTACTCTTGCTAGGATGTGATTTAAAAAAAGCTGTGATCTTCCTCCCCCAAGACACATAACTCCAGTTTACTCATAAGAAAAACATCAGACAAATTCCAATTGGGGGACTTTCTATGAGTACCTGAGCAGTACCCTGAATATTTATTGTAAGGACTGAAGCTGAAGCTGATGCTCCAATACTCTGGCCATCTGATGCAAAGAGGCAGCTCATTGGAAAAAACTCTGATGCTGGGAAAGATTGAAGGCCAAAGGAGAAAGGGGTGACAGAGGATGAGATGGTTGGCTGGCATCACCGACTCAATGGACAGGAGTTCGAGCAAGCTCTAGGAGATGGTGAAGCACAGGGAAGCCTGGCGGGCTGCAGTCCATGGGGTTGCAAAGAGTTGGACACAACGTAGTGACTGAACAACAACAACCTCTCTGTATATTTCTAAGAAGGAGCTAATGAGAGAAGGGACAAAAAGAGCTGACCAAGGACAAGTGATAGGATCAACGGGGAATAACAAGGCCTAGCTGGGACGAACAACTATGAACTTCCAGTGGCAGCCATCTGTGCGCTTCTCTCTTTTCTTGAAGCAGCCTGTAGAAGGAGCAGAGAAGCTAGATGGGTGAATGGATCCTGGATTTGTATACTGCGTGGAACAGATGGAGGAGAGGCTCTGGAGCTGAGGGCTAGACAGCAAAAAGCAAAACGGTGCCAGGAGGAGAAGGGAGCAAGACCTGGAGCAGCCAGGTAAGGGGGAAAACGGAGGTGATGAACAGCAAGAGCTCCGGATTTGGTTTAAGAGTGTGGGTGGCGGGAGGGCAGGGTGAAATGCAGCTCTGCTTCTGGTCTAAGGGTGAGTCCCCAAAGTGTGAAATTTGAAGGCCTTGCCATAAATAACCATCATATATGCACATAAGCAAGTGCTAAGTTGCTCTCAAGTAAGGGAAATGGGAAAAGCAGAGGAAACGAGGTGGGAAAATGTAAAGGGTGGGTGAGAAATGTTAAATAATCCTACTTGGTTAAATTGGAAGGTCTACATATGGGTTATTTGGGGACATATATTGGAAAAGGTAAGTTGGGGCCAGATTTGCCAAGTTTCTCAACTGGAGAAGCTGTGTCTGCAACCAGTGCTAATAACATCTTCTTGTTCAAGTCCAACCACCTGTCAGCGGTAGAAGTTAGGGGTGGAGATCACAAAGATAGACCAAAGGATTCAGGCTGAGGGCCAGCTCTCCTGATTTCCGCAGCAATGGCATTTAAGGAAAAATCAAGGGATGGGACCTCCCTGGTGGTCCAGCGGTTAAGAATCTGCCTTCCAATGCAAGGGATGTGGGTTTGATCTTTGGTCAGGGAACTAAGCTACAACTAAGACTCAGCACAGCCAGATAAATAAATACATACTTAAAAAGAAAGAAAAAGGCAAGAGGAGCGCTATAGATCAAAAGAGTCTTAAGAGGCATAACAATCAGATGAACTATGTGGCTCTTTTTTGGCTACTGACTCAGACGAAGTAACAGAAAAGACAGTTTTGTGGAACAAGGGAAAACTACATGAACTGTGATTTTGATGATACTGAGGAATTAATGGTTTTTTTTTTTTTTAAGAGTGACAATGGTGTAGTTATGCACAGAATGTCTGTATTTTGAAAGATATTTCCTGGAGTATGAAAAGCCAAAAGGATTTGATGTTAAAAAAAAAAAGCAAAACAAAACCCAGGAAAAACAGACTAGATGAGGAAATGTACAGATCTTGATAACTGCTAATCTGGAATTTGTTGCAATGTACTCTCTACTGAGTAGGTTTGACATTTTTCATAATATCTAAATTTTTAAAAATAACAGCTGACAAAAGATTGGGGTTAAGAGTAGAGTTTAAAAGGTTGATTCCATCTGCAGTCCCAGCTAAATAAGAGCCCAGGGTGACCTGGGTGTGGCAGCAGGTAGGTTGGGTGGGAGGGCATCTGACGGAGGTGGGTGGGCTGCCCCCATTCCTAGCCGGAGTCAGGGCGGCCTCTGGCCCCAACCTGAAGCTGAGAAGGAGGAGCTGACCCCCATAGGACCCATTCTCTCCTGTTTGTCCAAAGGCTGCGAAATCCCGAGGCTCCTCCTTTTGGTGTTACACCCTGTTCTCCAGCCCTCGGAGGACAGGCTGGGTGCTGGAAGGAAGAGACAGAAGCTTCCATCCACTTGTGTGTTTGTGGCTCCTTTGCAGTGGAGCAGGCGTGTTGTAAACAGCAATTCCGGGTACAGCTTACCATGTTGCTTTTCCCCAACTCAAAACTCCATCTCCCCTCTGTTAACATAAGCCATCAAGGGTTGATCTGTATTTAATTTTGCCTGGGTGGTCCTGGGTTGACATCTTGCCCTTTGCCTCACCCTAGGAACTCGGGAACCCAATCTTTTGTTCATCTGCTTCTAAGACAGCCTGCCTCCCGCTGCTGGCCTGGCGGTTCCAGCCTGGATTCTGTTTTGAAACCTCGGCTAAAGTTACAGAGAGCAAGAGATCCTTATGTTTCATGTGAATATTCTGCATGTGTCCTGGCCACATTTGTGCACAATTGGTCTGCATTCATGAGAAATCTGCAGAGCCAGAGCCAGGCTGAAAATGTGACCCCACCCTGCCCCCGCTTCTTAAAGGCTCCCCTAGACTGGAGATGGTCCTGAAACGGAATACGTGAACCCCTGTTTGGTGCGAGCAAAGAAGTTCTGAGGGCTGGTGCTCTGGGTTCACAGTGAACGGTCCCAGCCTGCCTGGTTGGAAAATTTTCCCAGAGAAAGAACTGGGGCATGGGTGGAGGTCGAGATGGTAAGTGGTGGCAAGCAACCTGAACTCACCGCGTTTTGAAAGCACCTTTGCACGCTGGAATTCTTCCCAAAGGCGCTTCTCTTTCTTCAGTAATGAGCAAGACTTCTGGCCAGTCTGTCCTCTCTGAAGAATGTTTCTCTGGCACCTGCACGGTCGGGCTTTCCCAGAAGCCAAGAAATATGCACAGGGCCACATGCTCCGGGGACCAGTCACAATGCCCAGGGCACGGGGACATTGGTATTTGAAACTTAGCAGTCATTTGAAGCTTCCTATCATTGTCGTTCCTTTCCCCGGGAGTCTGAAGTCTGCCCCTATTGAAAATCCTAGGAAGCCTGGATCCAAATCATAAAACACAGCTTGTATGCAGAATTTCTATGATGTGGGCATCTTGAATTCATTACGCCTATGGCTTTATGGAGTGTATTTAAAATGTATATACTACAGTGAATATAAACTTTATGATTCATTTTGCCCAAGAGTAAGGAAAAGGATGAGAGGAAATTAAAGCTGTGCCCTGGCACAATGGACTGTGCGGTGGAGCCTCAGTCAAGACTGCTGATGTACTTGGATTCCTGTGGTCAAGACAGTGCCCCCCTCACCGGTCAGTTCTCTGAGAGTGTGCTCATTTCTCCTGAGGCTGATGATCTTATTTTCAAAGGTTCTTGGCTCATCAACAACTGAGAGTCGGCTAACATGAAACTACCTCATGGCTTGGAGCAAAATTTTTCACATTTTTCAGATCTCTGGATGAAACGCTATATCTAAAGTTCTGGGACTATCACTCACCTGAGCTGTGGGCATTTGTCAGTTGTGCAGGAGCCTTCTTGGAGATGAGTTCAGAAATAAACTCATTCAGAGGAGATCAGCCCTGGGATTTCTTTGGAGGGAATGATACTGAAGTTGAAACTCCAGTACTTTGGCCGCCTCATGCGAAGAGTTGACTCATTGGAAAAGACTCTGATGCTGGGAGAGGTTGGGGACAGGAGGAGAAGGGGACCACAGAGGAAGAGATGGCTGGATGGCATCACTGATTCGATGGACGTGAGTCTGAGTGAACTCCGGGAGATGGTGATGGACAGGGAGGCCTGGCGTGCTGCAGTTCATGGGGTCGCAAAGTGTCGGACACGACTGAGCGACTGAACTGAACTGAACTGAACTGAGATATGATCATGAAATTCTAGCTTGAGAAAGCAGACTCAAATAGCTTTACTGAAGCAGCTTTGCTTTTCAGGTGAGGCAGAACTCTCTGAACTTATTGATAGAAGCTCTAATGAAATGCAGGGCAGCCCCAGGTTTCCTTGGCATTCTGTCACTTGCCATCCCTCAAAATGTCTGCATGAAGAAAATGTGCTGACTTGATGAATAAAATAAATCAACATATGGGAACCATTATATACAAAATGAATCAACATATGTAGGATCAATATATGTAGAAGCATGATTGAAATGAAGTGAAAATCACTCAGTTGTGTCTGACTCTTTGTGACCCCCATGGACTATATATAGCCCATGGAATTCTCCAGGCTGTATTGGAGTGGGTAGCCTTTCCCTTCTCCAGTGAATGTTCCCTGGGATTGAACCCAGGTGTCCCACATTGCTGGCAGATTGGCACATAATAAATGTTATATACGATTTGTTTCAAATCTGTTTTCCAAAACAACATGATCTGACCTATTTATCTATCATGATCTATTGAGAGACACTGGGTTTGAATCCTGGTCCTGCCACTTTCTAGCCATGTAATTTCAGGCAGGTTAAACAATCTTTGTTGTAGGTGTCTTCGTTTGCAGCGTAAGAATACTGTCTTGAGAGTAGATGAGTGAAGGGCTTCCCTGATGGTCCAGAGGTTAGGAATCCACCTTCCAGTGCAGGGGACAGTGGCTCCACCCCTGGTCTGGAAGATCCCACATGCCTTGGGGCAACCAAGCCCAGACGCCAAAACTACTGAAGCCTGTGCCCCCAGACAGCATATTCAAAAGCAGAGACATGACTTTGCCAACAAAGGTCCATCTAGTCAAAGCTATGGTTTTTCCAGTAGCATGTATGGATGTGAGAGTTGGACTATAAAGAAAGCTAAGCACCAGAGAATTGATGCTTTTGAACTGTGGTGTTGGAGAAGACTCTTGAGAGTCCCTTGGACTGCAAGGAGATCCAACCAGTCCATTCTGAAGGAGATCAGCCCTGGGATTTCTTTAGAAGGAATGATGCTAAAGCTGAAACTTCAGTACTTTGGCCACCTCATGAGAAGAGTTGACTCATTGGAAAAGACTCTGATGCTGGGAAAGAGTGGAGGCAGGAGGAGAAGGCGACGACAGAGGATGAGATGGCTGGATGGCATCATTGGCTCAATGGACATGAGTTTGAGTGAGCTCCAGGAGTTGGCGATGGACAGGGAGGCCTGGTGTGCTGCAGTCCATGGGGTCACAAAGAGTCGGACAGGACTGAGTGACTGAACTGAAACTGAACTGAACTGCAATCCTGTGCTCCACAGGCTGCTGCAATGAGAAGCCCGCATACCTCGACTAGAGGGTAGCCCCCACTTGCTGCAACTACAGAAAAGCCTGCGCACAGCAACGAAGACACGGTGTAGCAAAAAAAAAAAAAAAGGAAAATCAAATGAGTGAATAGCAAAACTCTTAGAACAAAGCCAGCACACAATAAGCGCTTCAGTAGAGTTAACTATTATAACTATTGCATCTGGAAAGACACACACTAAAATGTGAACAGTAGCATTTCTGAGCGGTAGAATCATGGATTGATGTCTATTTCATTTCCTGTTGGGTAATTTTAAGCTTCCTCCTGGATAGGAGTGAATTTTCTTGGCCTTTATAATCTTTGAGTGACTAACCCTTGGGCCTTGCTGGTCATAGCTATTCAATAACTATTGAACTCAGCTGTTAGGATCACACTGGGTCATAAACAACTCTCCCAAGTATCCATCTTCATTGTCTCATGTTTTCATAGCTATTTAGTAAGTTTTAGATTAAAATTAGTAAAGAGAGATGAAGTAAAGCTTAGTAAATGCCAATCTCACAAATTGTGAATGTGTTTCTCACAAAACTGTGTCTTTTTTCTTGACTTCTTAGGGCTTAGATAATAGGTTCTGGACTTGCCCTCTCTACTGGGGCCTCTCTATGAGCCTGCACTCTGTGGCTTGGCATAAAGATAACTAACTACTAGTTAATCATCTGCATATGCAGCCCATATACATTGGCCTCCTGGGGATGGTAACTAAATGAGAATTTATGGAAGTCAGACCTTTGGATAGGCAGTGAAATTGGCAGTCAAGAAAAGCATAAACTGCAGAAAAGCAGGATAACAGGAAAGCATATATAGTATCATTCCATATGTATGTAAACTTACATATGTAGATCTGTATGAACGTATATGTATAGAGAGTCTTAAATGTAAGTGGAGATTATCACTACATTGTGAAACTTGGGTGATTTTTTTCTCTCTTTATACTTTTCTATGCAGAAAAATGTGCATATACACATATGATATATGAGAAAAGAATAACCACCTACTTTCAATTAAGTGTTCATCAAAAGGACTGCTCTGTTCAACAGACTTTAAAAATTAACTCTAAAAAAAGTAACTAAAGATATGAAATATGATGTCTCCTAGGGTTGCCAGATTTAGCAAATTGAAATGCAGGATATTCAGTTAAATCTGAAGTTTAATAAACAATATAAGTGTATCTCATGCAGTTTGGAGACATCACCTGTTCTCTTTTTTATAGAGAAAAGAGGCAATGCTCCTACCATTATTTATATTGCTTTTCTTTCTTGTTTTTCTAAGTAGGTTTTAATTTCACATAGCCAGAAATCATACCGTGTACAGTTTTCCTTCACTTACCAAATTTG